>PVIC010007791.1:0-49927 GCA_004025085.1 Thryonomys swinderianus | reverse complement strand
CCGGAACCACTGAGCTAACCCTCCGGCCCAGAAACATTTTTTATTAACAGTTTCTCCCTCTCTGCTGATATTTTGGATTATGGAATGTAGTCAAGTTAATTTATTTCCGATTTATAAAAAATGTACCCTTTGGGCTGGAGGGTTAGTTCAGTGGTTCTGGCACCTGCCTCACAAGCGCAAGGTCCTGAGTTTGGTCCCCAGTAACCACATACAATGCTGGACGTGGTGACTCATGCCCACCAGCCATCAATACCACATACCACAGTGCCGGGCGTGGTAGCTCACGCCTGTCATCCCAGCACTCGGGAGGCAGAGACAGGAGGATTGCTGAGTTCGAGGCTTGCCTGGGCTCCATAGTGAGCTCAGGGCCAGCCTGAACTATAAAGCAAGACCCTGTCTCAAAAAAAAAAAAAAAGTAACCTTTGTGATACTATCACCTTGAGGTATATATAAACAACACAAAACAGGAATTTTAAAACTGTACAGCAGCTGGGAGAAATCTCTATTAAAATGTAAGCTAGGAAATGACAGTTTTTAGTTATCTCTTTTACCCTCTGTCTTAAAAGGTGAATGCAGGAAGAACTATGCCATTCTGAGGGAGGAGGAGGGCTGCCAACTGACATTTCTGGGCACAGTGCTCGGTTTCTGACTCCACAGACAGAACTGTGAATCCTCAGCAATAGGACGATATCATTGTGGTTTTAGTTTTGTGAACAAGGTCAGTGAAAGAATTTCTGGTAAAAAATTCAGGACCAAACTCAGGCTACAGATTTGGATTTGCACTTTGAAGCCACGCAGTGGCAAGCGGAGTTTGCCTTCTACATCCAGAGGATCTACATCCACATTCAACTTGACAAACAAGACTGTGTCTGTTTTTCCTTGTTAGTCTCTGAACAGCACAGGACAATTGTTAACATAGCACTTACACTGTGCGAGGCACTGCACGTCACCTGCAGATGGCCCGAAGTGTGCGGGAGGAGGCGAGGAGGCTCAAATATTATGCCATTTTCTACAGGGAACTTGAGCTCCTGGGGAGTCTGGCGTCCAAGACAGGTCCTGGAACCGATCACCCAGGGGCAGCTGCACAAAAAAGACTCAGTGTGACGCTAGTACCTTAATAGCAGGGATTTTCACAAATGTGTCATGAACCCATTTGGCAGGACACTAGGATATGCCAGTCTATGTCCTATGCAAGGAAGCAGACCAAGAAGTGAAGGGAGGGAGAAGGAGAGCAGCCTGTGGGTCTGCATGCGGGAGAAGCAGGGCATGGCACTGGCGTCGGAGGACATGGGCACAAAGTGGGCTCCACATCAGCTGTGCAATTTTGGGTTTGCTACTTCTAGGAGCTACAACTTCTTCACTGGCAAAAATAGGAAGAATTAAAGGTGCCTACTTCACTGAGTTTTTGTGATGATCAAATGAGACAGTGCCAGGAGGGACGAGCCATGCCAAGCATAAGAAATGAGTAAGTTAAAGAAGGGCCATTACTAGAAGTACTGCACTTGTAAAGTGGACTAAGCCCTATTTTGTAATGATGCAGTGTTGGAGACAGAGCGGGCGCGCAGAGTTTACTCAGGCTGCTGCCCTCTCCCCTCTCCTTCTGGCAAACACCAGGGGCCTTGTAGGTACAGAAGCGAAGGCCCCAAAGTGGAAACGTCGCCCCGGGCAGGCTCTGACCTGCTAACACAGTGGAAGTGCGGGCGGGGATGGGAGCGGAAGCTCGCTCTTCCTATGCGTCTCATCTCTGCACTCAAGCTGCACTACAGCCGGCGCAGAGCACAGAACTGCACAGAGCAGGGCTGTGTGCGAGGCTGCGGCCTCCGGGGGATTTGACAATCCACGGCACTGGAAGCCTCTGCCACAACACAGTCACTAGGCTGCAAGCTTCACACAAGCAGGAAACGGGTAAATTTCATTCCTGTTGCATTTCAGCGAAGCTTAGTATTTGTTCACTGAAAGAATATGATTCACAGGTATAGGCCATATATCAGTGTCATTGATAGGTAGCAAAAAGTTGCTGTCCACAAAAATTAGAAGGAAATAAGGCTGGAGATCGCTGGAAGCAGCTGCGTTGTGTTCAGGCAAGTGACGAGCCATAAAAACCATGGTGCCGGTCCAGCTCTGGAATGTTGTGGAGGCCAACGGGGCCTTCATCTCCCGCTCAGCCCTGAGATAAAATCATTCCAACCTGAGTAAGCATTTCCCAAACACTCCCATCCTTATTATTCCTAACTTAATGTGAGTACAAAGCTTCACACATAAATTCTCTTCTGTAATTTTCCAGCCTGCTGACTTGCTTTCCTACTACATGCAAAGCCAGTGAAGAGTTAAAAAATAAAAACAAAAAGAATACAGCAGGATGTCTGCTCTGACAGAAATGAAAGTGTGGCAGGGACCAGGGACTCTGTAAGAGCAAATCCTGCGTCGTCTGACCTGACCCAGGAGTCCACTTTTATTCCACACTGCTTTCCACCAGGGACCACTCGGTCCCTGAGCTGGTCTCGTCTCCAGGGACACTCGTGACGGGGTGCGGTATGATGCTCTGCAGTCCTGACCTCCGTGGCTCCCACTGCCTTGCACATGCTGAAGACTAAGACTAGGAAATAAATCAGATTCTCCCTTTTCAGATTCCAATATTATGGACACATTTTTCTCCAGGCTGGCAAACGAAAATACACAGGACCTGCAAAATGAAAACAGGCTGTGCCGCGAGGCAATAACTCTTTCTTCCATTTTTAAAGAAAGCAAAATTGGACGGTGTGGCAGAAATAAACACTGCATTCTCTCTTGTTCCCTAGGGTTGGGAAGATGCAGGGAAAAAACTCCCAATGGTGGTAATTACATGCCTGAAGTATAGGAAGCTGTTCAAGAGACTGTGGATTAAAGTTAATTTCTATGGAAATAATGTCATTACCAGATGACGGTATGCAGTAGGAGAGGTTACAAATCATTTTTGCATTTCCATTATTTTTAATAAATTACAACAAAGAGGCTTATTTTTCCACACACTTTCTCACATATTGTTGCTTCTGACCTTTGGGAGTTGGGTGAGACAGATGGCGGAACCTTACTGCAACACGTCCAAATCTGGACAGTGACAGGCAGTTCCACGGACACGGGCCTTTCTGTACCGGGCTGCACTTGGCGTTTGTGATGTCTCACTATTTGGAGTGTTTCTGTTTTAAAAGGGAAAGGAAGTTTAGTTCCTTGGTGCTGGGGATTGCCTCTAGGGTTTCAAGCATACTGAGGATATGCTCCCCCATGCAGCTTTACCCTCAGCCCCAGGATACGATTTTTTTTTTTTTTTTTTGAGACAGGTTCTTGCTTTGTAGTTCAGGCTGGCTCTGAGCTCACTATGTAGCCTAGGTAAGCTTCAAACTCAGCAATCCTCCTGTCTCTGCCTCCCGAGTGCTGGGATGACAGGCGTGAGCCATTAGGCCTGGCACTGTGGTATGTGGTATTGATTGCTGGTGGGCGTGAGTCACCATGCCCAGCATTGTATGTGGTTACTGGGGATTGAACTCAGGACCTTGCACTTGCGAGGCAGGCGCTGGAACCACTGAATTAACCATCCAGCCCTAGGATACAATTTTTAAGAAACTGTATCTTCACCATATCTTATTTCCTGAATTTAGTCTATTTTTTGTAAAAAAAAAATGTTGGCATGCCATCTCTGTAATGAAGCTCCTCTTCCGCACCACTGCCCTATTTTAAGCACATCTGTCTGTGCTTGATGATGTCACCTTTGGAATGACTTTTCTTGCTCCAATTCTAACTCCTCAGCAAGTTCAACTACTTTGGACTACTAAGAAACACTCATTACAGAATATAGCTCAACAGGTTCCCCTGAGCTCGTTAAATGACTGCTAACTATGACAAATTCAAAAGATTCGGCACTGGGACTATCATTGTAAGAGGTACTATACTAAGTAGTCTGCTTGTACGGGCACCCTTTGGTATCATACCATAGCCCCAGGATACCAAAACACATGCACGCTTGAGTTCCTGACAGAGAATTTTGCGGTATCCATATACTTAGGTGGCAATCTGTGCATAGCTTCCCATATACTTTAATCTCTACATTATTAATAGTATCTAATAGCATACAATTCTAGGTAATAGTTAATATGTATTATTTAGGAAATAATGACAAGAAATCTACACTGTTCAGTACAGATGTGGCTGCTGGAGGTCTGATTACACAGTACTTAGCAGCTGAACTTATTTTTTCCCCACAGAAATTCCATTTCTAGTTGGCTGAATCTTCCAATGTGGAATCCACAGCTGTGGGGCTGGCTGATTCCAAAGGCTAAGGGCATCTATCCGCTGATTGTGAGCACCAAGTAGTGTATCACGTATTCAGCCATGAAGCTTCACACTCTGGTGTCCTCAGTTTATATAACATGCACTGAGAGCAAATGATTTATGCCAAAGTCACAAAATAAAGAGTAGTTGCCTGAAATGTGAATCAGTGTTAAACCCTCCCAGGAAGTCCCCTTGGAACCTGATCATGTTACGTTTCATTTCTTCCAGGTTCTGTTCCCTCAACCCTGCCACCTGGGACCAAGCTTCCAGGAATAAACTTTTAAAGGACACATTCAGTGAGGGGAAAGAAAATAATGGGGAATTCTACACTCAAGTCATTGTAGTTTTCAAGTTTCTTTTGCCTTACAAGACCATTTTCGTGAGCTGTTTTTTCTTCATCTCAAAATATGAGTTAGAAGAGCTATTACACTGTTGGAGTGCCTGTCTAGCCATATAGATGATTAAGATGTCACTGCAACATTTTGTTCTGTTTTGTTTTGTTTTGAGACAGGGTCTCACTTTGTAGTTCAGGCTGACCCTGAGCTCAGTACATAGCCCAGGCAAGCCTTGAATTCAGCAATCCTCCTGCCTCTGCCTCCCGAGTGCTGGGATGACAAGCGTGAGCCACCACGCCCGACACTGTGGTATGTGGTATTGATTGCTGGTGTGCGTGAGTCACCACGGCTAGTATTGGTGCATGTGGCTTCCAGGGATCAAACCAGGGACCTTGTGCTTGCTAGACAGGTGTCAGAAACAGTGAGCTAAATCTTCAGCACCACAATTCATTATTACAACATAATCTTGGCACCTTTTAATCTCCATCCTAAAAGGAGAGAGATGGGATCAGCTGAGAGCCTATTCCAGGCACTCCTCTTACTGATCCAGAGAAAGCCAGTGGGACTTGTCTGAACTAGCTAAATCTTGCTGCATCTAGAAACGAAGGGCTGATTCATGCAACTTACCTTTTTTTTTGTTAATCTGGCTTCTATAGGTTATAATTTTCTCAAATTAACTGAGGAAATAAATGCTAAGACAAAGGTAAGAAACTTATTACCTGATGAAGTGGAATTCAGTGTCAGGCAAGAGGTCACAGGGAAGAAGAAGAAATAAGCCACAAATACCTTTCCTCCTCAGGAAAGTTGGCATATGCCTACCAGTGCAAATCATTGATGCAGTCAATTCTTTTTGATGCTCATTACAGCCATTTTTAAACAGAATGTTGTATAATTACATTTTGCATAAAAAATAGTATTACAGGGGCTGAGGATTTAGCTCAGTGGTTCTAGTGTCTGCTTTGCAAGAGCAGCATCCTAAGTTTTATCCCTGATAACCACATACAACAATGCTGGGTGTGGTGACTCATGCCCACCTGCAGTCAGTACCACACACCACAATGCCAGGTATAGTGGCTCATGCCTGTAATCCAGTACTCGAGAGACAGAGACAGGAGGATTGCTGAGTTTGAGGATTGCCTGGGCTACACAGTGAGCTCAGGGCAGCCTGAACTACAAAGTGAGACCCTATTTCCAAAAAAAAAAAAAAAAAAGTATTACATTGCAGCAACAAAATAATTTAAAGATATTCTAGGTTAAGAACATTCTATTTACTTATAATTCAATTTTTTGGCCTGACTACTTTTATGCTTTCTTATACCTACCTTAATTTTGTTTTGATTTCCTCATTTATTATTTTTCAATTATAAAAATTACATTATATATATATATACTTTGTAAGTTTTAAAGCTGCTGTAAGGACCTAGGTGAATGATAGAGAAAATAAGCACAATTTGGAAACTCTTGTAAGCTTAAGTTAAAAAAAAAGTCAACAATGACACACAGACCTAATAATCTTTAAATATTTCTATCATGCAGAATAAAAATGAAGGTTATTTTCACTCCCAAATTTACACTGTTGAATGTAATCTTTCCCAATTTGAATATCTCAAATGTTTTCTTCTTTAACGGTGCAATGTTTATATATTTTTTAAAAATCATAATTATTCAACTTGGCAGAACTTAGCAAACAAAAGGTAAAATGTTTTTCATAAATTGCAAATACACACACTTGTGCACCCCCATTTTGGGGTGGGTCCTACTGGGGACTGAACCCAGGGTCTCTTGAGTGCTAGGTAAGTGCTTTACCACTGCGTTACATGCCAAACCCTTTTACTTTTTTAAGCTTTGAGACAATCTCAATAATTCGCACAGGTTATCCTTGAATTTGGTATCCCCAGGCCTCAGCCTCCTGGGGTTACAGATGTGGGCCACAAATCCTGCTAGAAACTCCAAGCTTTTTAATGTTAAAGAATAATCAACTTTTCAACAGTATAAGATGTGATTTTTAGGCACAGATGACTGCCTGTGGTTGCCTGTAGGGCATTATAAAGGGGTCAAGTACAATGGCTCTTTCTAACAAAGTGCCGCAGGCTACATATGTGCCCAAGGCAGATTCAGAAAAAATGTTAAGACTTAATTTGGAAAGAATTTAGGAAATTAAAGTGGTCCTTTTTGCTTTTATTTTTGTCTTTACTGTGTTCTTAGATATCATGCAATAGAAGTTAAAGCAGTTTTTGAGACATGATTTCTTCAGTGTTTTATAGTGAGTAAAGCTCTATTTGGCTGCTTAAAATTCTGTTTTTTCTCAACACTTCATAATACACACATGCATTAAAAGAATTTTTTTTCTTTTTTGGTAGTACTAGAGAGAGAAACTAGGGCTTCTGCCCTAAGTTGCATCCTGAGCCCTCTCAATTTCTTAATAAATATTTTGTGGGAGCTGGGGATTTAGATCAGTGGTTCCAGTGTCTGCCTCGCAAGCATAATGTTCCAAGTTTGGTTCCTGGTAACCACATACCACAGTGCCGGGCATGATGGTTCATGCCCTAATCCCAGCAATCAGCACCACATATCACAATGCCGGGTGGGGTGACTCACACCTGTAATTCCAGCACTCAGGAGGCAGAGGTAGGAGGGTTGCTCTGAGTTTGAGGCTTGCCTGGGCTACACAGTGAGTTCAGCGCCAGCCAGAGATACAAAATGAGACCCAGTCAAAAAAACAAAAAACAAACAAACAAAAGAAATATTTTGTGATAGGTTCTCACTAAGTTCCCTAGGCTAGGCTGGAACTCGGGGTCTTCCTACTTCAGCTTATCAAAAGCATGCACAATGCACCATGTGATGCTCACTAATTGAAGGCTGTGCCAGCTGGTGTCTGGGTAGGTCCAACTCAAGTCAGTGGATAAAAAGTGCAAAAGAACCAGAGGACAGAATCCTTCACCCCTCAGCAACTACTGATATTAACAGGTTCTAGTCAGACAACAGATCAGCATTTCCAGGGAACAGGATGGAGTTATTGAAAAGAGGGATGTGTAAGGATTTTAAATTTTTAAAAGATATGTTATATATGGAATTAAAACTGAAGTAAAAGGTATGTGTAGAGGAATGAAATTTTTACTATGATGCTCTTTAGAAATATTCTTAAAATAGATGATGCCCAAAATTTCATGAGGAAAAGTGTCTCCTGAAATTCTCCATATCCTCCAAATCTCCAGGGTTTGGGCACTATTTCAATTGTTTTCTTTGCGGAGTTTCTCGTGCTGTCCTTATGCCCAACCATACCCTAGTCTCAGAATAGCAGGACCATCTTGTGTTTGCACTCTGTCTACTCTCAGGCCTTGATGCAGTTATATACACATACACGAATGTACACACACATTCACATGCATGCACACACGCACGGGGTTTTCAGGAAATACTGGGAACAAACAGACCTGTCCACTGTTTCAAGGAGGAAGAACGTGGCTTTAAGGTCTCCTTGTGAGGCAGTGAGGACCTTGGTGTTATGGGTATTCATGTGAGGGGCGATGCAATCCACGTGAACATTTGTGAGGATCAGAAGCACACAGGGCAGAATGAGCAGTAAATTATCACTCCCATTTCACAGATGAGAAACCACAGGAAGAGCATGCAGTGGAGCTGCGCGGGGTCACCTACCTGGTGACAGCGTGCTCAGTGCTCCAGCAACACAGATCCTGAGCCTCACAGCCTTGGTCGGCCGCTTCTGCCGGGTGTCCTGGTGGCGTTCACACCGGCATCAGCCTAACCACGCGCCACAACCTTCGCTGCACATTGACCCGCCAGCTCTGTATTTTCTCTGCTTGTCAATCACACAACTTGTGCTTCTTCTACAGTGATCCCATCCAAGGTACACATCTGACCCTCTCACTTCACAGCTCACAGCTCCCTGGTGGCGCCTGTGACTGAGAATAAGGACTCAGCTCCGCAGCCTGGCCCCTGGGCCCAGCACACATGGCCCTTTCCAACCCCAGAATAACAACTAACTCCAGCAACATGCTTCTGTTTCCCTGGTACCTGAGCACATGATGCTGCTTCACCCCTGTCAGTGGCGCCTTCTGGGAGGACCTCTCGCTTGTATGTACGGGCAGCCACACTATGCAGAAATTGTGTCTACCTATATCCCACATGGCTCTATGAAGTCATGGATGGTAGGTGCCTTGCTGAGCCCAATACCGTCCGCATTCTGCCTCTAGCCTGGCACAGCCCATGGGCAAAGGAGGCTGCAGAGGTCTGTAGGAAGCACTGAGTCACAAGAACCCTACGAGCTGGGCCTGTCTGGGTGGGAACAGGACAGGGATGAGGGCCTTGGAATGAAGAGAAAAACTTCACTGATAGGCCAGAATTGAGCTGAATCCTGACGAGGAGGAGATCTGGGCCAGAGTGCTCACGGGCAAGCCAGACGGAATGGGACCTGTAAAGGCCTGGAGGCTGAGCATCTACTTTACTTTATGGGTGTACTTTCTGGAACACCCATAACAGAACATCCTAAATTGTTTCCTTCATATTCTTGTTTGAATTTTTCTAGGAAATATATATGAATTTCATTCAAAAATGTTGCAATCTTTGGTAAAAATTCGTTAAGAAACTACATAGCAGAGGCTCCGTGGCACATGCCTGCAAATGCTGGCTACTCAGGAGGCTGAGGCAGGGAGAGTGGAAGCTGAGGCCAGCCTGGGAAACTTAGTAAGACCATCTCAAAACAAAAACAAAAAATGTTGAACACCTGAGAATACAGCTCAATGCAAGGCCCAGGTTCCAACCCCGGTACTAACGACAACCTCCCCCAACAAAACACAATGCAGCTGTAGATAATGATAGGGCGGGATGCACATGTGAGGCACGTGGGAGAACCGAGCAGAGCAGACGGGGTCTGTGCCGTTAAAAAGCAGCACAGATGTAAGTCTTGGAAGAGAACTGCAAATTAGGTAATTACTGCAATTGCTTTATGCATCATGATTGTCTCAGTTCCACATTTGCTTTTGCCTGCTTTTCACCGCTTATCCAGCACTAGCTGGGAGGTGTGATGGCTTCATTAATCGCTATGTCTTGGGTTCCTTTCTAGGTAGGAACTAACCTCCTAGGGTTGTTGTCAAAACTGTTAATACACGCAATGACCATAAAAGAGTAGTGGTACACAGAAGTGATTAATGGACTTGGCTGTTACTGATTTGCCATCAGGGATAAATAACTGCTGATTAGAGAGCAGGGAAGGCGCTACCTTTAAATCCATAGGACACCGGTTTCACACACAGCAAAACGTCACATAACCGTTTAGCTTGAAGGCATATACTCAATTACCTGACCAGTTACTAACTTTTCTTTGTGATGTTGGGGATTGAACCTGGGGAGCTCTACCACTGAGGTACATCTCCCTCTCCTTCACACTTTATTTTGAGACAGGGTCCTGTTAAGTTGTCCAGGTGGGCCCCGAACTTGAAACCCTCCTGCCTCAGTCTCTCACGGTGCTAGGATTATAGGAGTGCGCCACTATGCCTGGCCTGCTCAATTATTTTCTAAATCCAAGTTGCCTTATAGTTGCTTAGGCTGAAACAGTACAGCCTTTAATGGTTTTCTGCATTTAATTCTGTTGATGCATTCACTTGAAAAAATTTTGCCTTACTGGCTTATAAATTGCTTTCCAATGAAACTTTATAAATGGAATAGTCTCTAGAGATTGTGTACATCCAATGGTCCCATTTTACAAAAGGAAAACTTTTAGAAGCTTTCAGAGGTCAGGCCACTTATCTAAGGTTAGATGCTCCAATACTGGTCCCGCCTCCACGGTGCTCACCTGCACCCTTCTTCACTGCGTCTTCAGGGTGTGAACCTTGTGCTAACCCGTGGTCTGCTTATTCTGACTGAATTAAAAATGACAAAATATCTTCCAGACTGGTGAACGTGATTATCTTTCTCTTCTTTTTTACTTGCATGTTCTGTGTGCTTGTGCACCAACACAAACTTGTTATCACATATTAGTTTTTGCTAAAAGTTTACCAGTATGGCTAGTGTTTATATCCTTTATCTTCCAAAGCCAATCATTAAGTAAAATCTTGCTTTCCCATGAAATGTTTCTTTTAACCATCTGACTATATGATCTTACTAGTGTGGCTTGGATGCTCATAAAATTTTTGGGTGGGGACATCTTCTGGGCAGTCCTCTAGAAATTTTTGATGGGCACTGCTAGATAGGCTTTATATTCCAGTCCACTGACCGAGGCGGTACTGGGCCAGCACAGGGCCCAACAGCTCACATGGCAGGGGAGAGGGGCCCGCCTAACTAGATGTGTTTGGGGGGAGCTCTGCTCCTTGGATACCAAGCCACAGCCTAAACAGTTACTCCAGGTGAGGCCGGGTGTGAAGAGATGGTCTAGCAGACTCTTGGGAGTGTGGCTCAAGCTCAGAGCACTAAGAAAAGATGCCAAATCTGAAAACGCAGACGTGGAATCCATAAGATATATGTGGAAAGGAGGGATCGCTCAGAAGGGATAGGAAATCAAAAAGTATGAGAAAGAGGCTGTGTAGAGACAAAGTACACACAAAGCAAGAATAAGGGTCTTTTAAACAGGACAGGGGTGACCGAGGGAAAAAGTGGGCTGTATTTAAAATGCAACAATTTACTGCATGAAGTAGTTTCTCTAACACATGGGTCAAAACCTCACTAGTTCATTAATATTTAAAATTTTTAAATTTTGACAGTTAAAAAGGTTAAAAGGAAAAGGCCTTTAGACTCACTCTCTTGTTAAGGTCCTATAGGCAGGATCCTTGTCTGTGCGTCAGGATAAATGAAGTCTCGGCTCCAGGAACCTTGTGAGCCCCTTTCTCCTGCACCACTAGCTGTGTACTCACCTGAGCTCCCATCCCCTAAGTAGAATGATTTGATTGTTGCCATCAACACAGCTAATTAAAACACCTGGGAAATGGAAGGGCGCCCTCCAGCAAGTTTTCAGCTTTGTGGTCCTGTGCTCCACGCTGGGAACGGCCAAGGGAAGTTGTGTGTGAAAACACCCTGGCGGTCCTATCTTAAACATATGCAGCTCTCACCCCCCCGCCCCCACAAACATGACGCTGCTCAATGCTCCCAGAGCTTCAACCCAGGACCCACGTGCGCGGAGCACGTCCCACGAGTCGAGCTGCTTCCTCCGAAATTGGAAGGGCAGGACCCCGGCTCCTGCCCCCTTAGGCGTCAGAGGGTCGTTCAACCGCTGGGCACAGCGCGCTGTGGTACCCAGGTCACCGTCCCCAGCCTGCTGGCGCCGGCCAGCGTCTCCCACCCCGGGGACGTCCCCAGCGCCAGCCGCCCACCAGGTCACCTGTAGTTGTAGGAGCTGAAACGCTTGCTCTCTCTCAGCATCGCCCGGTACAGATCTAACACTTGTGCGCGGCTGGAGGCTGCCATATTGGAAAACAAGCAAAACAAAACAAAACAGCCGGAAAAGCAACCCAAAAGGGTCCTCTTTGCGGAGGTTCCGACTTTGACTGAACTTAAACTTCAGCCTCTGCAAAAACCACGAAGAAAATAACACACGGCGCCTCAGCCTTGCTGTCGGCGGGGTGCGCGCCGGCTCTGAAGGCGGGGGCGTCCCGCGCCCGGGGAGGCGGCGCCGGCGTGGCCACGGCAGCACGGGGGGCGCGCGCGGGAAGGCGGCCGGCGCCGTGGGGCTCGCGGCCTCGTGCAGCGTCAGCCCACGAGCCACGCTCCTGGCGGGTGGGAGGGGTGAAGGTCGGAGGCGGGAGCGCAGAAGGTGAGCAGCTCGGTCACACGGCGCCCCGAGGACCGCCCAGGGGCGTGGCGGAGGCAGTTCAGTCCGAGGGGCGGGGCCTGGTCGCACACTTCCGGGGCCGCGTTGCCCAGGTTACGGAGCGCGCGGGGCTCTCGCTCCGCCCCAGGCTCCGCCCCCGACAGCTGTGGCTGCCCTCAGCATTGCCTGAGAAACAGTGCGCGACGTGGAGAGGGATTACTTTGGCAGGGCCTCAAAAGCGGGTTTTGACTTCTGGGACATCCTCTATGGTAGGGAGTGCAGCGCTCTTGGCAGTGAAGTGACATACTAGTGGCCACCTGCTGCTCAGGCTTTGCTTAGGACGACTGGCCCAGGGGTCTCCGCGGCGGGTCCTGTTGCTGTTAATGGCAGCGCCCAGAAGGCACAAATTTACCTGAGGTGGAGGTTAAGTTACTTTTCTGTAAGCAGCAAGCTTGCTGTATTTTTGATTTTGAACATCTTGAATCTTTTTTTTCTCGGGAGAGTTGCGGGTGAGTGCTGCCTTGCTGCATTGTGGGGATGTTACTTAGATCGTGTGGTAGCAAGTTTGCACTTGGCTATGATTCCTTCAGGCTTTTGAGATTTGACTTCTGAATCAAGAGTCTCCACAGTATATGGTCTTATTGTTAAGTGCGCAACCAGGCAGAGGCCTGGGCTGTAGACTTCTTGATCAATTGGGACTTTTAGGGGTTTAGGGCCTCTAGGGATCATTTATAACCCAGGGGGAGCGCTCCCATGTTTTTGTTTTTGTTTTTGTTTTTTTTCCCCCAGAAGGCTTCAACTTTTCTGAAACAGCGCATGAAAATGGTGGAAAAGTTTCTCATTCTGCACTTTGAGGTTGGGACAGGCACAGCGAAGCTTCAGCCGGTTCTGGTTACTGTGCTTTGAAAGCACGTCCTGTAACTTTTAGAATCTTTATACAAACAACTTTGAGAAGAATCACAGCTTTCTGCCCCCCGTACAGTGCGGAGTAACTTTATACGTCAAAACCAAATTTGTATTAACAATTATTCTAATCTCTTGGTAGATCTAGACTTGAAACCATATTTGTTCTATGTTGAAGCAATTGCGTATTTTGAGAACCGTTAAGGGCGGGAAACACTTACCATACCTTATCATGCTTTAGTGTACTTGTGCCCCCATGTCCTTGCATCGAAATATACTTCCTAGTCATGACGCAATGTCATTAAGATAAAGGTATCAAAGAGAAAATGCTTTCATAAAAATCCTTTTAGGCCTATTGCCTGGAATCTTTAAGATCTACATCTGTGAGTCTCAGGATAGATTAAAAAAAAAAAAACACAAAGAAAAAACCCCCAGAGTAGCAGGATGTCTGCAATTCTTGCTTGTTGGTCAAGTTATTGCCTCAGGTTTCTTGGAAGGGCTTTTAATATTCTGAGATTTCCTTTTGGATTTCTTAAGAGATCTATTAGTAAGGAAATTGCACATTGTTATGGAATAAGTTCCAGAGCTCTTTTTTTTCTTAAGATGATACACTTTATAGTGATGTGACATGTGGGAATACTACAATGTTAATGAAAGGGAGAGAAACTATCAAAGTGAGAAACAAACAAGCAAAAAATAAAATGATTTTGCCCTGTTGAAAACCAGCTAGAGCTGGATGTGGTAGGGCATAATTTCAGCATGATTTCTGGGCTACACAGTGCATTCAAGGGCAGCTTGAACCATATGTAATTGGATCCTGGCCCCAAAACCCAAACGAGAACAAAAATGTTAGGGATAACTTTTCTTTCTTGGTTTTAACTTACATTTTGAAGGTAAAATTGGTATAAATACTGTATACAATTAAGCCTAATTTATTAAGGTATGTTATATATCTTTTTTTTTTATTGAGATGAGGTCTCACTTTGTAGTTCAGGCTGGCCCTGCGCTCACTATGTAGCCCAGGCAATTCTTGAACTCAGCAATCTTCCTGCCTCTACCTCCTGAGTGCTGAGATTAAAGGCATGAGTCACCACGCCTGGCAGTGTGGTATGTGGTATTGATGGCTGGTGGGCGTGAGTCACTACGCCCAGCATTGTATGTGGTGACTGGGATCAAACTCAGGACTTGCCAGGCAGGCACCTGAACTACTGAGCTAAATCTCCGGCCCTATGTTATGTATCTTAATGACTATTGTAATCAAATAAAATTTTCTAAATACATATGTAAAGTTATTTGCTGTTAAGTATACATTCTTTGCTGCATTAAGGTTTTACTTAAGTAATAGTGATAAACTAAGGGTTTCTAGCTACTATGATTTAGGTCTTAAAATGTTAAAGTTTTCTTATTTATCTGCAGCTCAACTGTCTATGGTTCTTCACCTGTGTAAAAGCATACATTACTTTATAATAAAAGTAGGAATGTTAATAAGTGCTTAATACTTTTTAACTGAAATTTATCTTACCATAATAAGCACTATAGCCATAGAATGAATTAAATGATTTCTACAGATGAACATATTGAAACTCTTTTCTTCATTTATTCCTTTAACATTTATTAAATATTTCCTATGTGCCTCACAATATGTAAAATGATATAGGATGGGGGGTGAGGATGTAGCCCAGTGGTGCTATACCCACCTGACAAGCACAATGTCCTGAGTTCATTTCCTGGTACCGAAAAAACAAAGAAAACAAGACAAAAGAAATAAAATGATGTAGGTGCAATGATGAGAGCCCTTCATCCACCAAACACCTATAGGGAGTAGATAAATAAACAAATCCATACGTATGAGAGGTGCTGTGATTGACAGTGTTATCAAATACTAGGTACCCAATACCCCTGCAGAGGATCCCAGTCTTTGGCTTGGTGCTATGATGCAAGGCAAGAAGAAAGAAGTGGGGAGGGGGAAGGATGGGGTGAGGGAGAGAGGGTTGGGTGGGTCAGTGCTTGAATAAGGGAAGACCCTAAGTAGTGAGAACCGCTGATATTTATTGGTTACACAATCTTTTCTTTCTTGTTTTCTTTCTTTTTTGAGACAGGGTCTCGCTTTGTAGTTCAGGCTGGCTCTGAGCTCACTGTGTAGCCCAGGCAAGCGTCAAACTCACAGCAATCCTCCTGTCTCTGCTACCAAAGTGCTACCAAAGTACAGGTGTGAGACACCGTGCTCAGCTACATAATCATTCCTTAAAATCGGGTGAGGGGACTACATGTGGTTGCTATGGATAAGTTGCTGACCCAAGCAAGGCTTGTAAAAGAAGCATCAAAGCATTCTTGTATTAGCAACAATTAATTTTGTCTTTTTAGTTAAGAAGGCTTCATTTCTGGGAACGGAATTTGGGTGAGAGTTTCCCTGACCTAGGCTGTCATGTTATCTCTTATCCTCAAGCCACCCCAGTGCCCCTATGAGCCACCTGGGCTTCGGTCACACTCACTTTTTAACTCCTTACCACCTACACTGCTGAGAGCCTGCTTTGGGCATAATCGACAGGGTGGTCTCCTACAGTTAGGGAGGCATAGAGAGGGGTATTCAATTAGGACTCTGACCTGAGGGAAGACTTCCCATACTAGAAAATAATTTCAGAATGAGTAGTTAAGATCCAGTAGAATGGGGTGAGTTAGAGGTCACAGTGCATATTTAAGGCGTAGAAGCATGTGTAGCTCTCTGTTTACACTGCTCTGAGCGGTTTAGAGTGGTGGGAGGTAGTAAGAGGGAGAGTCTATCAGACTACAAAGTGGTGAGTATGTACCAGCTTCTTTCTTTTTAGTGGTGCTTCCTTTCTGTTTGGAATAGGTTATTTCATCTCTTGTGTACCATCTAAGTTGTAAGTCAAGTACACCTGTTGAAATGGAGGTTAGTTATCCAGGTGTTGATAGACATTTATTTATTTGTTTGTTTACTTACTCCCTCATTCATTTATTTGGCTACCAGGGATCAAACTCAGGACCTTGTGCTTGTGAGGCGTGTGCAGCGTTACTGACCTAAATCTGTGGCCTGGAAGGCTTTTGTTTTAAACCATGATTTAGAATTTTGTATTCCGGGAACACTGAAATTTTACTATGCATTCAACATGTGGCTGAGAGACCTGATACTTCATGTCACAGTTCTTGTGGTAACTTGATGGCTCTAAATCAGATACGGTTTTCCAGGATTTTGTAGTTTACATGCAGTTGTACATGGTTACAATAAGGACGAGAAGTGCAGAATTCTACAGAGAAGGGCCCGTCCGGTGACCAGAGCTCAGCACAGGGAGAGCTCCTGGACACCCCAGACCAAGTCAGCCTGTGCATGTTAAACTCCCCGGTGATTGCATATAGCCAGGGTCCAGACATGTTGATTTCATTGTCCTCAGGGACTTTAGGGCAGAGTGCTTTTGTTGGAGAGAGGATGTGGGTATAAGCCTTGATAATAGTTAAAGGATTTGAATGTGTGGGTTGATGCTTCAGGGCAAAGGTTTATCCTTTACCTCGGGTAGGGAAGCGGAGTGGCCCTGAGTGAGTGCTGATAGCACAGAGGCTCAGCTTACAGACCAGCGGGGCCGGCTCTGTCTAGAGCTGGAAGGAGGGTCTGGGAAGGGGATGAGCTCAGTCTCCACTGTCAGGAGATGTGCAAGGTTGGGGATTTAGCTCAAGTGGTACGGTACCTATCCTGGAAGCACAAGGACCTGAGTTCAATCCCCACTACCCCCCCCCCCCCACACACACACAAAAGGAGATGTGCATTCTGAGCACAGCCCTTGCATCATCACACTTAATCCTTCCGTGACCTGATGGCTGTGCTGGTCCTTCTGCTTAATGATATGGGACGTGAGAGATTAAGTCACTGAACCACAGTCAGAGAGCTGGGAAATGCCTGGGATGACTTTGGCCCAAGAGGCGATGACTGGCGATGCTGTCGCACCGTTTTGGAGGCAGTCTTCCTGCCAGCTGCACAATTTGACTTCTTTAACTCCTTGAATAATGTGGCTAAGTTTTAGTTACATTTGAATTCTAATTTAGTTGGCTTCTCACTTGTTTGTAAAACTAACTGGTATGTAGAAGAAATATTATAAATATGCAGAGACTCTCATGTTGATTTTTATACTAGCTCTTTAGTCTTTTAAGATGAATTTACATTTTCTCCTATTAACTTCTCTTTGAAAAGACTTCATGCCTTTTTTAGGTGGTCTATTTATGTGTGTGTGAGAAACATTTCCTCTTGGGATTCCTGAGACTCACTTCTGTAGAAACTTTTCAAATAGATTCAAGAAAATCTATTCTCTGCTTACAGGAATTTAGAAAGCCATGATATGTCACAAATGGATATTCTAGCTTCATTGATTGAGTTTCCTTCCTGTGGAAATCTACAATGAAATTGACAGTTGATTTGGGGAGATTATGTCATGTCACACTTGCTTTTTTTAAAGAGCGGTTCTTTTTCTTTTAAAGGAAGCCATCATTTCTTCCCACAAACCTCCACCAACATGAGCACTCTGCCACTGTGTTCATAGTAACATTCTGTTACAATTTACCCTCATCCTTCTTTTCTTACTACTTATGGGTGATAATTACTGTATTATTTTCATATGCCCTATAATTTTAGAATGATTTGGTAAAGAAACTTGATAATAATGAAACTGTAGTTATGTAGAGTTTACTTTTCAGGAGCTCTGCTGTGCACTTTGCTACCATCCTGTTGTTTGTAAAGATCACTTTGAACTTTACCACTTCTTTGGTGTTCCCTGAAGACTCCTGCCTGCATCAAGGGTTTGGTCAGCAGATTCGGGGTTTTCAGAGATGGTGGCTAATTGGATGAGGCTGAGCACTGGGGGTGTGGCTTTGAATGATTAGGGATCATGTCTCCTGCCTCTTCCTCTCTGGCTTTCCCTTTGGCTTGGGCTTCCTGGCTGCCACAAGGTAAATTTCTTTTCCCTCTCTACCTTTCCACTGTAATACTCTGCCTTGGAGCTGGCTGACCATGAACTGAGACATCTGAAAGCATGAGACAAAATAGACCTTTTTTCTCTTTCACACTGTGGTGTCAGGAATTTGTCTCAGCAATGAAAACGTGAGTAATACAAATGGAGTAATTACTGTTTATTGAGATGAATTAGTTGTTTATAGGAAACATGGTTTACAATATTTACTTTTGTTTAGATTTTGGCAATCACTGGAAAGACTAGGTCAGTATTTTGAGATGTGCAATACTTAGCTCTCTGACATTAATTGATTTCTTAGAAGAAGATACATCTTTGAAACTATACTTAGGAGAGCAGCCAGTCATGGTGGTGTACATTCGTAATCTCAGCACTCTGGAGGCTGAGGTAGGAGAATTCCTTTGAGTTTGAGGGCAACGTGAGCTACATAGTGAGTTCAAAGCCAACCTGAACTGCATAGTGAGGGCTTGTCTCCAGGAACAAAGAAAGAAATGACACTGTAGACTATTATTAACAACAGAAGCTATACATAGAATTCATGATGTTTTTGCCTCTACAGTAAGTACTTTTTTTTTTTTTTTTTTTTGAGACAGGATCTCGCTTTGTAGTTCAGGCTGGCCCTCAGCTCACTCTGTAGACCAGGTAAACCTGGAACTCAGCAGTCCTCCTGTTTCTGCCTCCTGAGTGCTGGGATTACAGGCGTGAGCCACCACGCCTGGCTACAGTAAGTACTTTTATGTGATTTAATTTTTTTTTTTTTTTTTGAGGCAGGGTCTCCTTTGGAGTTCAGGCTGGCTCTGAGCTCACTATGTAGCCCAGGCAAGCCTCGAACTCAGCAATCCTCCTGTCTCTGCCTCCCGAGTGCTGGGATTACAGGCGTGAGCCACCACGCCCAGCGTGATTTAATATTTTATAACTTTTTAATGTAAAAATTTATTTGCTGAGCACAGCAGAAGCAATTCAGCTTGGCAGACCCATAATCTATAAGTGTAATTGTGAGCTTGTATTAACTAATAACATCCAAGAGTAATAAGAGCCTGGCTGTGTGAAATGAATTACAGTAATATTGGCAGGCAGTGAAACAGAATTAGCTTTAGGTTAATGAGGGTGGACGGACTGGGAAAATTGTCTTCATAAAAATTCCTGGAATTCTGGAGGGCAGACGACAGTGAAATGGAGAAGTCATGAAATAGAGGAAGGCATAGCAGGCAGCAGTGGCATTTTTGATAGAAGGACATTGTGTTAGTCAGTGTTTTTACTGTAACAAAACATCTACAATGACAGAGTTGTGAAGAGGAAAGTTTAGTTTGCCTCGTAACCATGGAGTTGCAGTTCCTGACTGGCTGGCCCCTATCGGTTGCTTTGGGCTCATGGAGCACATCATGGAAAGAGTGAGTGGTAGAACAGAGTCATTCACTTCATGGCTGGAATGTGAAAAAGGCAGGAATCTCTCTTCCAGAACAACTCTAGTGACCTACCACCTCTTCTAGGCCCTGCCTTGTAAGAGGATCCACTGTGAGCTGCACTAAGCAAGCGAGGGACATGGGGTTGTTCAGGGCACATTCCAGATCCAAATTGTCACAGACACGCTGGTGCATTTAAAGTCTGAGCATGTGGAACACAGGGGTTACGCACTGAGCATTATGACCTTAACCAGTATGAATCCCATTTGCTCCTTGGCTTCTGGGTGCTATGAGGAATGTCTGTGATGGTGATCGCAGAATGGTTCTTGGCTAAGCCCCTGTCTTCAAAGAATCTTCTGTAGTCGTACGTACGTCTTAAAGCCTCTGAGTAAACTATCCCAGCTTGATTCATTGCAGGATGTGCATGGAGTTCACAAGGACTAGTGAAACCAGATGGTTTTTTGTGATAGGGTTCTACTATGCAGCTCAGACAGGACTTGAACTCACAATATAGTCCAAGCTTGCCTTCATCTTGCAGTGATCCTTCTCCCTCAGCCTCTTATGTGCCAGGAGTAGAGGATGTGCCACCATATCTGGGTTCCATACTGAATCTTGATTCCCCTCTGTTAAGAACTTTGCAGAGGAGATTGCATGGGTGCCCAGTTGCGGTGTTTCCTAAATGGTCTTTTCTGTGCTTTATGAAAGTGATTTGCAAATAAATGCTCATGAGATCCCTGGTCTATGATGTATTCTTTAGACATGTATAAAGTACTGCCATCACATGGTAGGCTGTAATTCCTGTGCTGTCTTTCTTCCTCAGAACTTGTATCACTTTTAGGATAGAGTTCTGACTTCCTACGGTAGCTCTAAGTCCCCAAGCGTGGCCTCTGTCCATTCTGCATCTTCACAGCATGGCTGCTTCTTCAATTGGAGTTTGTCAGTTCTCTACTGTATCTTTCCCCTCTATGCTGGGGACCTGTGCAAATGCGAATCCAGCTGTCTGGAGTGCCCTTCCTTCGGTTTAAGAGAGAGTTGAAGATAGCTTCTTTTTAACTTGCGCATTCTTCCTCTTTGCACTCCTTAGTATTGTGGATTTACATCCTCAGAGTGGGGTCTGTACAGTGGCTTCTGGGTCAGGAGAGTGGAGACACCAGAAGGGCTTCGGTGTTGGTTGCTTTTAGCGTTGTCACCAAAGGTCTGGTTTGGTTCTTTGCACGACCTTGTTTTCTCCAGTGCAGCTTCCTCCTCAGGCAGGCCTCCTCTCTGGATTGTGGAAGGGTCACCAGCAGCTCTGAGCTGCTTGTTTTCAGAGCCTCGCAAGAATGAGAGCACTTCTGCACCTGTGTTCCTGTGCTTTCTGTTCACCCCACTGGCCCTCACTGAGTTGTGCATTCCTCCGTCTCTGAGCCGGTGTCTGTGGCCATGGAGAAAGTGTGGTGGTTACAGGCTTGAGTCAGCTGCAGGGGGAGAGTTGGGGCAGGTATGCAGACATGGGGTACACACATTGCCAGAAGGGGAAAATTGCTTCATGGAAAAGGAACTGGAACACTCTTGTCAGAGCTGTATGTTTATGAGATTATTGATTAATATTTTTCTCTCATATCGGGCTGTATATTCCATGAGAACAAGCATTGAATCTATTTTTGATTATTGTCTTATCCAGCATTTGGCACATACTGGAGAATCATTGAATATCAATTATTGAACCAAGTAATTACATAAATTTCTATGTAACTCATAAAAATTGTGGGTGACTTTGGCGGATAGTATTAATTCACTACTCATCAACTGTACTTGTTCCTGGCTGTCAGGATCCTCATTTCATTTGAGTGGTCATGTCTGGTTCTTGAAAATGAGTTTTTATGGTCTTGGGTAAATTCACATTTCAACTCCTTCTTTTTCAGATACTTGTTTGAATAACCAGAGGAAGCCACAAGGCCCAGATCTGCCACATGAGACAAAGGGGAGTGGGCTGGAAGGTTGCTGGGAAAGATTTTGCTTTCTTTTAAAACTTGGAGCCAAGCATGGTGATGCCTATCTATAATCTCAGCACTATGATTTTCCTCCCTTTGGGAGGCTAAGGCAGGGGAGTCATAAGTTCAGGTCCTTCCTGGACAACTTAGTGAGACCTTTTCTTATGATTAAAAAAAAAAATTTAGAAGGGATAGGGATATAGCTTAGCATAGAAACCTCCTGGGGTTGATCTCCAGTAGCTCCCTTCCCGAAAGGTGGGTATTGGTAAATGGGAGTTTGTGTATACTGCCCCTTCTCCTGCTTGGGATACTGCTGGGGCCACTTCTTGGTGCTCGGCAGCCCTTAGCAGCCATGTAGGGGAAAGCTGGAGGGAGCGTGAGGCTGTATAGAAGATTCCCACCTAGCCTGGGACTGAGACCTGTACTACTGGAATTCTTGTTGCATTGATAGGACATGTCTTTCTGATTTAAACTAGGATTAGTTAGACTTTCTGCTACTTGCAGCTCAACAAAAAGTACAATAGACCATTTCCGGATTAGCCTTACTATATTTTTTAACTTGAAATATGTGCCTGCATAATTTAAGACTGTTGCCAGGTGTAGTGGTATGTTCCTGAAATTCTGGCATTCTGGGACACTGAGGCAGGAGGACGGAAAATGTGAGGCCAGCCTGGGCAACTTAATGAATTCATTAGACCCTGTCTCAAAATTAAAATAAATAAGGGATAAGGTTGTAGCCCAGTTCAAAGATCCTGGGTTCAATCCCCAATATCATGGAAAAATAAAAACAAAACAAAACAAAAAACCAAATGATTTTCTTTGCTAATTATGATGCTTTGGGATATTTTCATGTTCTGTGTGGACATAGATCAAGATTTGTGCCCACCCTTGAATAATCAGTCTGCTCCTTCAATTCATGATCACTCAGCCCAAATGGGACTTTTCAGTGAAAAGTTCCCTGACATCAGCTTAAATTGCAGCCTTCTGATTTTATCATTTCTCATTTTATTCTTTACCTTTTATAATTTAAAATTGTATATCTACATAACGGTGGACTCTGGTAGCATCCTTTAAATAAAACTCTGTAAAGAGTAGTGGTATTTATTTGGGAATAAGCAGCCCGCATTTCAATGCAGAGCGGGCATGCCATAGTCAGCAGGAGTATATTTCAAGGAGATGTGATAAAGTGAGAAAGTTAAAGGCAAGATGAGAATTGCATAAGTTATTAGGAAACAAAATGGCTCCAGAGGTTAATGGCAAGGATGGCAAGAGGGGAAGGTTGGACAGAACAGACGGTATCTGGACAGCAGCCTTGCAGAGCCTTCTTTGCACAGGTGTCTGGTTCTGGCAGGGTCCCATGGTAATTCTTGGTGCTGGAGGTGTGTACACGACACCTGTTCCTTTATAACTCATGACTCTATGCATTTTATTTTATTTTCTTCAAGCTTGACAATGCAATTCTGTTTTGATTCTGTTAAGCTTCATGATGGTTTAATGTTCATTTCTCCCAACAGAGCGCCAATTGCAAGAGGGCAGGACTGCACCTGGCTTATTCATCCCTGTAGCCATACAGCCTAGTAAGTCCTCAGTAAACATTTGCTGAGTGAGTGGAAAGAAATACTGAAAGCCTGAAATCTTTATGGATTTCTGCCTCTTTCATCCTCTTGTCTCATCAGCATTAGTGATGTTAGGTAGCACAAGGTGTTGCATTGTTCTGATAACACTGCTCCCTACTGGTCAAGGTTTATATGTAGATTTTATACTCTTAGACCAAAATTTTCTCTACTGATGGAGCAGCACTGTCAGTTGGCATATGAACTTAGCCAGTGTCCTTTCAGTTTCTTTAGAAGAGTGATACATATTTTAAAGACTCTTGTTATGATTTATTCTCCTAGAATTTTGCCTTAAAACTTGCTTTATTCAGACTTTTTATAACTTGAAGTGAAAGAGCCTTTTGTAGTAATTCCATTACTTTATGGTTTTGGGTAACGCTGGGAACTGGAAATAATTATTATTTGAGCAGATTATTGTATTTGATTACTAGGCACATTATTTGGAATTGCATTTGGAATCTGTGTTTTCTCTGTAAAAAAGTAGTCTCTGAGGCAGAGACAGGAGGATTGCTGAGTTCGAGGCTTGCCTGGACTACATAGTGAGCTCAGAGCCAGCCTGAACTACAAAGCGAGACCCTGTCTCAAAAAAAAAAAAAAAAAATTCTTCCTTTCCTTTTGTTTTTGCTATCCTGTGGGTTCTTCAGTTTTTAATGGAGGAGTTTGAATTTTAAAAGGCTGTTCATTGTCCTGATAGCTTTGTAAGGTACAGCTGTGGTTTCCAACCCACATGGTACCTAGCCACAGAAGCCACAGGAAGAAGGGCTTGTGATCCCTTTGTGTTCCCAGTGTCATTAAACAGTGTCCCCAGCATAGATTAAATGCAGTTTCCAGCCTGTGTGTGTCCTCCCACTTGTCAAACTCATTCAGGCAGAGTGGTGATGGCAAAATATGCAGTAAGTAAATGCTTCTGTGATTCATTAATGTTCATGTAACTTTGAATTACACAGTGTATATTGAAAGTATATATTTGATCTTGGGGAGGATTGGATAATTTTTCAAAGTTAAAGCTTATTTTTGTAGAAAAATAGCTTGGGAACTCCTGGTATAGTCTAGGATGTTCCTCCCTTGGTTTCCATATACTTCCTGTCTGCCCCATGACTACAGAGCTTATTCTAACCCCTCCCTTTTCCCATGTGGTAAAGCATGTCCTCATCAATCTATGCATGGTCACCTGGTCAGGTCATCTTTGGCTCCCATCCCTCTTTATTAAATATAAGCAATCAAAGTTTATTTCACCTCTGTGTACCTCTAATGTTGTTCATATACAGAATAACATATTAGTAGATGGGAGCTGAAATGCATTATTAAAGTGACTATAATTTGCAATGGATTCAATAAATACTTGCTAGTTGGTCAGCAAGTCAGTGGAATATCCCACTAAAGGCTGGCTTTAATTTCTTCCTCTTTTTTTTTTTTTTTTCCCTTTTTTTTGAGACAGGGTCTCACTTTTTTTAGTTCAGGCAGGCCCTGAGCACACTATGTAGCCCAGGCAAGCCTCGAATTTATAGCAGTACTCCTGCCTCTGCCTCCCAGTGTTGGGATGACAGGTGTGAGCCATCATGCCCAGCATTTGTGGTGTGTGGTACTGATTGCGGGGATTATGAGTCACCATGCCTGGCACTGTGGTATGGGGTTACTGGGGGTCGAACTCAGGACCTTGTACTTGCAAGGCAGATGGCGGAACCAGTGAGGTAAATCCCTGGTTTTTAATTTCATTATTTAGTCATGTCCCCCTGGTTTTCTTATTTTTCTCTCCTCAATCGGATTTCTTTCATGCTGCAGGAATCTCATCTTCAGAGGTGAGTAATGCAGTGCTGGAAATGTGTGTGGCTGTGCTCTGATGGCCATGCTTCTGCTTAGCTCCTCTAATTCTTGGTTCCAGGGCTCATTGGTGCCATCTGCAGTAATGGGACTGCTCTGCTTGCTGTGTGCTAGATGCTGGGCATCTTTCTGCATCACCTTATTTAAACTCAGCAGTCTTCTAGAATCAGGAAACAGTTGCCTGTCTGGGATTTAGAGTCAGACATTGTATTGACTTAACTTTCTCCAAAATCTTAGTTTTTGAGCTTTTCTTCTACTCCAAAGTTTCAGCTGACTCCCTTTGTTTCTATTACTCTGAAGTTCTTTGAGCATTTTAACAAATGTTTCTCCATTCTTCAGCAAGTCTCACATATGCATTCTGACCTCTGTCATAGTTATTTACAGTTTCTGCTTCTTAAATTTTTGGTTTTGAGGATTTAACCCAGGGTCTTGTGCATGTCAGGCAAGTGCTGTACCTCTGAGCCACACACCAGTCCTTCTGAGCCTTTTCTACAGGTAAGTTGTCTTCTCATCTGCCTAGGTGCTGCCTTGAGCAGACTTCCAGTGGCTCAGGGCAAGTGCTCTCCCAAACAGCCCTGTCTTGCTCCTGAGACAGTGCATGCCTCTTGGTCATGGAGCACTGGTCATGGACTTTCCCAGATGCCCTCTGCCTCTTCCCTGCACTCTGCCTCATGTTCTCTCCACTCAGCACCAGCTGGGTGCATGCTCATCATCTACCTCCCTGTGTAGAGTGTGCATTGGCTCTCTACCAAGAAGTCAGTGAAGTGCCCTTCCTGAGCCACCGCCTGCCCTGGAAGGAGGGAAGCAAGAGGCTCCCAAGATCTGTGTAAAATCACCCTCCTCTTCCTACTCTGATCCTCATTCATGTCTTGGGATGGCTTCTCCAGGCCTCAATTTCCCCATCTCTGTACACGAGGCAGCACAGGGACTGTACACATGGCTGTCATTCTCTGGAGTAGTCACCTGCCTCTCCTTTCGGGGGGCACAGTGTCCTACTGAGCCTACCTGAGCACACTCTCTGGAGAAGGACTTCTTCCTCCTGTAGTGTTTAAGTTCTTCAAGTAGAGGATGCCCAGTAACCAGCCTCTCCTTTCATTCCTGGATCAAATATGATTAAAGAGGAGCGGGAAAAATCACAAGACTAGTGCAGTTTAATGTTACTCAGAGCCTTTGCCTTTTTTTTTTTTGCTTTTTGAGACAGGGTCTCACTTTGTAGTTCAGGCTGGCCCTGAGGAGCCTTTGCCTTTTTGACAGGCAGTCTCATCATTTTCTTCAGATTAATTGGGGTTTGTTATATATAGGTATTTGTTTTTTTTAAAAAATTTTGAATCTTTATTGGTACATTATATATACACATCATGATCACACTCATTATTGAGAATTTGCACCAGTATATGATGTGACTTAATTCTCATTTTTTCCCCTTTCCCTATCCATCCTACAACCCCCCGCTACTATATACATAAGCTTTGTTTCCTTTTTTTTAACCATTATATTTTTTCTTTCCCCTTGTATTTTGGGAGAGCATTTTCCCCAAAATAGAGGGGCAACTCAAAGAACTGCAAAAATGCTTTGTTTTTATTTTTTTCCTTTATAAAAATGTATGTTTTGCATTTACCAATGCAAATATGGCACACTGGTGACTACTGTACTATTATTAGTCTTCATCTGTTTCCATGTGTAGTTGTCCAATTATCATAGAATTAAAAATGATTTGCTTTTAAAACAAAAAAAATTGATCCAAGAAATTCTCAAATGCTGTATTTTTCAGTTACCTTTTTTGAGGAAATAAAGTAAATAGCAATTTCAAATCGGTAGTTGTACAGTATTTTTTAAAAGTTACAATAACAGAAATCTATTTCCATGAGAGGTACATGTTCAGAAACAGGAAAAAAAGTAAAACCTGTCAAAGTTAAGTAACACCAACTTTTAAATGCTGCATACATTTGTTCTTAAAGAGATTATTTCCTCAGTCTCCATAGGGTATAAGGATACTGAAAATATTGAACCTAAAATCTGTTTTTTTGTAATAACATATTATCATAAATATCAGCTTTAGAGTGAGTATAGTTATGATTTAAAAAATATTTGTGGAGTTTGGTGTTCTATTGAATCTTCATTGTAATTCATTCATAACATAGAAGAATGTTAGTTTTTTACTTGCTCAGCATTATTCACTTTTTTTTTTCAACAAAAGCCTAATACCATCTTCTCAGTTTGTGCACCCCTCATTTTGAAGACTATCATTGTGTTCGGTTTATTTTGGATAGACCAACTTAATAATGAGGAGAGTATTGACCAGGAGTTCTTGTGAGTTGGTATCTTCTATCTTGCTGTTTGTTGCAGAGCTGTAATCTTTTTTTTTTTGAGACAGGGTCTCCCTTTGTAGTTCAGGCTGGCTCTGAGCTCACTATGTAGCCCAGGCAAGCCTTGAACTCAGCAATCTTCCTGTCTCTGCCTCCTGAGTGCTGGGATGACAGGCGTGAGCCACTACGCCTGGCACTGTGGTATGTGGTATTGATTGCTGGTGGGCGTGAGTCACCATGCCCAGCATTGTATATGGTTACTGGGGATTGAACTCAGGACCTTACGCTTGCGAGGCAGGCACCGGAACCACTGAACTAACTCTCCGGCCCATAGAGCTGTAATCTTTAAAAATACTTTTTCCTGAAAATTGTACTTTATCTGCAGTTAATCTGAATCCTAGCTTCAAAGTAGTACACTGATTTCCAGTTGAGATGTTGGGCTGTTACAGTGGATCCTGAGGCGTGGAAGGTCTGTGCGCGTTCCTGAGAGATGAATGATCAGTCTGGGCTATCCCCCTGCCGGTCTCATCTGTGACCAGATTGTCTCTTCCTGCTTTACTTTCTTCAGTCTAAAACGGAACTGAAAATATCCGTTCTTTCTTTATTTCTAGGGGCATTGAATGATTCTCCTTACTCTGATTTTCTGAAATAAATTTGAGGTGTGTGTGTGTGGGGGAGCAGCTTGGTATTGTTGCCGCAGAGCTGTTTTCTGTTACTTTATACAGAATGTCCATGTTAATGACATTTTATTTATAAGAAGCTTAATTTTACTTATCACAGTGTGTTTGGGCAGAATGTCTTTACCCATAGGATGATCCAATATGTACATTAGTTAATATTATCTTCTGTTATTGTTTAACCTCAGTGAGTTTTTCTGCTTCGGTTAGCATTGCTCTTCTTCTTTTTTTCTTTCATTAAAGCTAAAAGAATCAAAATCCAGTTGATATAAATAGCATAATTTTCACATTTGACCCTTATTTCTATTAAGCCATCCATGAATGAGGAGAGGAGCAGCTTATCAGGAAGGGCAATATGATTTGCTCAGTGCAGTGTTCCGGTTCGAATGCTGATCTCCTCAGGAACACCTTCATAATCATACCACAGTAGTGCTTAACCAAATGTCTGGGTACCCAGGGGCAGTCCCTGCCAGGTAAACTTGGCCACGATGCTGGGCTGAGGTATGCGGAGTGCCTGGGTTGCAGAGGCGCTGAGGGGTTCACTGCTTGGACAGTCTTCTCTGTCCCCCTTGGAAGGCTGGAGGTATTCCCAGTTCCCCACCTGGGTGCTATCTGTAGGCTGTGATGATGTGTGGGGACCTCTGCGTGGCAGCCAACTGCGTTTCCTGGGCAGGGATCATCCACCCAGGTTGGTGCCAGTCCCAGAGCTGGGTTCTGTGCTTGAAGTCTGCATAGATTGTTTGCCCTCAAATGGAAACTGTTCAACCTGGGATGAAAATCACTCACTTAGCAACCTTGTTTTTTTTTTTTTTTTTTTTTTTTGAGACAGGGTCTTGCTTTTGTAGTTCGGGCTGGCTCTGAGCTCACTATGTAGCCCAGGCAAGCTTCGAACTCAGCAATCCTCCTGCCTCTGCCTCCCAAATGCTGGGATTATAGGCATGAGCCACCACGCCCGTCACTTAGCAACCTTGTTACTGCAGCGTGGGAGAACACAGCTGGTTGAAATTCACAGTAACTATAGAAACTCATTTGAATGTACCTTTTCTCTGCTAAGCAGTAACAAAATTAATAGCTCTTGCTGTACCTGCATACTCTGAAGTTGGTGCTTCAAGAAATGAAATGCAAAAAAGGCCGGTTATTTAGAGAAAGAAGGAAATGGCATCGGCTAATATATGACTGTTCTCCATCTTCCCCATTGGAACACATTTGGGGGTCAGTTAAATACTTTGCTTGGTGTTTCGAGTTTAATGAGACAGCTACAATATGTACCCAAATCAGTCTCCAGTACATGCTTAGCCCCTCCTATCTGAGTACCTTGGTACTTCAGTTCTTGTCAGCTGGAAACTGTTTCTGCCTTTGAATGACTTATCTTTTTAATCTCGGCTTAAACATTACTTCCTCAGACAGGCATCCCCAGTCATGTTTCGCTGTCTAAAACGAAGGTACCTAAAGTTTCTAATGAGCTCTTACTTGATTTGTTAGTTCCCTTTGCTGTCATGTGTCTGCCACTAGCCTAATACCCATCCCATCATAGCTCAGCAGATAATTGAAGGAATGAAAGTGTTGTGGTTACTTCGAACAGACAGTAAGGAAAGCATCTCTGATGAGTGCATAGTCTGGTGATAGAAGTGTGTTATATCTGCATTGTGCAATATGGCAGCCCACCTTGGCTCTTGGCACTTGAAGTGTGGCTGGTGCATCTGAGGAACTGAGTTTTACATTAAGGAGTCACATGTAGCCAGTGGCCTACCATTTTAGAACAGAGCTTGAAAAGGTGATTTTATTAATTTGTGGTGAATAAAACTGACTTCTGTATCGTTAAGCATAGGTAACTTCTGAAGCTGAAAAAGGCCATCAAATGTAGTATTTTGTGTATACTGCTTTATGGTTTATCTGATAATTGTGTAGGGTTAGAAAATCTTATGCTTTCATTGACAGTCTGTGATTTCATTTTCCTTTCATTCTTTATTATTTTATATTATTTTAAATAAATCGCCATGTGCCAATTTGGCTAGAATCATCCTGGGCCTAAGTTTTAGGGATGGCTCGTTAGGGGGTAAGAGTTGGCTTAACTTTTCATTGAAACCTTTGGCAATTTCCTTTGCAAGACTCATTGCCATCAGCAAGCTACCTCATATAGTGCAAACTACCTCAGGACTACCTAGCATGGCTGGGTCTTGGAGCATAGGATTTTGAAAAAGAATTATTAGATTCAATTTAGATACTATATTTGCATTGTCCAAGTGAAAGTAAGATTTTACAAGAAATTTATAGAATAAACAAAAATTAATATGTAAGAACCATCAAAATTAAACTATTGATGTTTTATGTTTTGTAACTGAAAACTTGAAATTAGAAATAAGAAGAACCTGGAGTTGTATCTTTTCTGTATTAAAAACAGAATACTTCTAAGGCATGCTTTATAATGGATTTTTTATTGTTGTGAAATATACATGAAGGTAACTATTTTTGTGTGTAGTTTATGTGTAGAGTTCAGGACTGCTCATGTGGTTGTACCATTACTACTATTCATTGTCCAGAATTTTATCATGTTAAACTGCAACTCTGTATCTATGGTAGGAAACAATTTCCCATCTTCCCTACTTCGTAACTACTGTTCCATTTCCTGTCTAAACTTGATGATGGATTGATAAATTCCTGTCCATAGTTGCTGTCCAAAGCAATATATAGTAGTGACACCTGTGTGTCCACAGGGATCACCTCTTTTAAAGTGACTATAAATAATGCATAATTGCCTTATATTGGGAATTGGTAGACACTACAATTAGGTCACTGCTCCTAGCCATTACTGACCTTCCATACTCACCCCAACTCTGGTCATTTCTCTCATTTAAGAAAACAATAATTCTGGAAAATTACCTGTAATTGCTAAGTGCTAAGGTTGACTTTCTTCCATATGTGCTTAGAATTCTGAAAAGCAAAAGGAATTAGTAATTGTTTTTAATATGCTCTAACTAATCAGTATAATGCCCCTGTGGATACAGGGCAACCATGAAAAATAAGGGCTTTTTAATCATTTAAAAAGCAATGGGGATTTTGGGAATTTGAAGGAAACATGCTCTTCCCTGGATGACTTATTCTGGATTGCTTCCTGTGCTCAGTTGCTCAGGGAACAGAGCAGGGAGCTAAAGTCCTGGAGTGAGTGGCCTACCCTTGGTGTGAGTGGGCAGGTAAGGCAGCCATGCTGAGTGCCATAGAACACACACAGATCATGACATACGGAGGAGGGCACAGTCCTGGCACGTATTCAGGAAATGTTCCTGAGGATTGTAGCATTTGCAGTGCGTGCTAAAGGCTTCTGGGTATTTTAGATAGTTCACATGTGAAGGGAGGGATGCCTGAGACAGCTCAGTCTGGATGGGGGACACCACTGGAGATTGGGCTTAGGGCCAGGGAAGAACTTCGGGCTTGTTCCCTTTGCTGGAGTGGAGATGCTGTCCCTGGGAGTAAAGGGAGCCAGGGCCCCTGTGGAGCATTTTGAGAGGCCACATAGAACCCTGGCCTTGGGAAGCTTAATGGCCTTGTGCTTTCAGAATGTTGGTCAAGGCACATACATGGAATTCACAGGAGGTCATTATTTTAAAGGAAAGTGATTAAGGGCACTTTAGGAGCAAGATCTTGGATGTCTCCACATTGTATCAATTGCATTGAATGGACAGAGGGCCCGGGGAATTATAAAGATAGAGGCCTTACCAAGTGGCCCACTTAGGGGCTGGAAAAGGTGGGGGGTAGCATGACCATAAAGTCGTGAAGCATGTAGCCGCCCACCCAAGTACACAGGTGCATATGATAAGCCTTGAGTGCACAGTGATGATCTGGAATGTCTTCCGAGTGTGGGTGTCCATCAGGTTCTGCTACGATACTTTCTATTCTCATTTTGTCTTCTTTCTTCCTCTACCCTCCTTTATTCCCAGAGCTGTTCTTACAGTTACCACGGAGTGTTACTCTGTCCAGGATAGTCCTCATTGCTCACTGGCAGCATCACAGTTATGACTGGAGGATGACGATCGTCCCTTCTGGGTCTTGCTTCCCATCTGTGCTGATCCCATCGCCTGCCTGTCGTGTCCTGTCTAACCATCTGTCCTGAGTTTTTGCTTTTGTCTAGTTGGGATATTCTTAGTTGTTTGGAGCAGCTTCTTCTGATACCATATTGTAAGGTCAGGGTTGCCTTCCTCTCATACTCCGTATTCTTGACATTATGGGACTTCCTGACACTATGGAACCAGAGCAGTTCTGCATGGATTTTCTTACCTTGAAATTTGTGTATTCTGTTATTTCTAGCACTGCCTTAAAGATTGGCAACAATAGAACTGCTTAGATATATAATAAGTCAAATACTCTTTTGAATTTTTGCAGCAGAGAAAATCCAAAATAGAAGGACCACCTCTCTTGTTGACAGGGTCTTTTAGAAAGTAGTTAGAAAGTATAAAATGTTCAAGGTTGCTATTAGACATTTTATGTGAGAAATTGTGTTTTGTTTTAAATTGTTTTGAAAAGAGTGAGAAATAGATTGCTGCTTATTAAATTTCCTGAAACACCCATAAAGTTGGCCTCAAGTATATTTTTTTATTATACTTTGGAATGTGGAACCATCCATAGAAATCTTAGGGTCAGATTTTCTTCTTTTAACCTCCATTTATCTACTTGACCTACTGACTATTATGGTATCTTTGGGGGGTGAGCATTAATACTTGAGTTTATGTTTTCCTTATCCAGAGATATCTCAAGTAGAGCACATTCTTTTCAATGCCATGGATGTAAACTGATTTCCTTGCTGATTGCCTTTAACTTGCCATTGGCACTGCAAATTCTCAGAGACAAAAGGTCATCAAATAATTTGAATGTTATATCAACAATTTAAAATACGTTTATTTGTGAATTTTTAAGATGAAGGCAGTCTTGGTGAAATACTACAGGAGATTTTCAACTGATAGTACCCATATGGAATACAATTCAGTTTTTCTACTTGAACTACTGAAATTCAAGGTTACCCTCCTGTTTATTTTTTTTTTGGAGACAGGGTCTTGCTTTGTAGTTCAGGCTGGCCCTGAGCACAATATGTAGCCCAGGCAAACCTTGAACTCAGCAATCCTCCTGTCTCTGCCTCCCGAGTGCTAGGATTACAGGTGTGAGCCACCACACCCAGCACTGTGGTCTGTGGTATTGATTGCTGGTGGGCGTGAGTTGCCACGCCCAGCACTGTATGTGGTTACCAGGATCGAACTCAGGACCTTGCACTTGAGAGGCAGGCGCTGGGACCACTGAACTAAATCTCTGGCCCTACCCTTCTGTTTTGGTGACTTATGATTAGTTGATATCAATGAGATCTACCTTAGATGATGGTAACCCTCTTAAATCGTGGGATGTAGCTTTCAACAGTTGCAGAGTAGAGGCTGTATTCATTTTACATTTCTCAAATGGCCCCCTTAAATGTAAGAACTCACTTCCTTTTGAATTTTGTACCTTTCAGAAGTAGATATATAATTTCAGATTATATGATGTGTGTTCATTATTAGGAAAGTCTTCACCTGCCAAGTGCCTCGTTTTGATGAGTTCCCTCTTGCTGATGTGATCTAATACAAGAGACTTGGTTTGATTGGGCCACGAGTCTGCTGTTTCTCCTTGGGTCTTTCATTTATTAGGGTTTTAACTGCTTTGGAATATGTTGAATGTCTCCTAATGTTGTTTCCAAATCCAGAAAAGTGTCAAAGAGTTGACAGGAGGCAGATGCAGAAACCTACGAAACTAGGTGATTCTAGTTCCTTTAGCTGTTGTTTAATTTGAGAGGAAAAGAAAAATCACCATTCTCTTTTATAATTTCCAAGAAAATGGAAATTATATTTGGAGGTCTGCCTTATGAAAAATAACCATTTATTCTTTCTGGTATTGCTAATTAGGTAGAGATTTATTATTTTTTATTTTTAGAATTAAGTGTTCGATGTACTTGAAAAGAAAACTTTATTAATATTCATGTTTTTATTTTACAAATATATACTTAGGTATACAAACTCTTAAGAAAAAGATATATGTCTTTTCTCCATAGAATAGTCTAGTTGGAGAGATTTGTAAGCAACAGTTATAAAAAATTCTGTAGTATGGCTGATGAGTACTAGAGAGCCACACAGCAGGAGCTGTAGGAGCAGAGAGAAGGGTTACCTAGCTCAGGCAGGGAAGTCAGAGAAGGTTTGCTTGGGGCTGCCTCGGGGAGCAGGAGGCAACCAGGTGAAAGGTCGAGAGGGCTGCTCGTGGCCGGGGAGACTGTGTTAGCCCAGATACGAGATTCTACATGACTCGGGTTTGGGGAGAAGTGTTTATGGCAAGGTATAGCTTTGCCAAATAGTCAGGAAATAAGTTATGAGGGCAAAACACTTCAGATTTTTCTGGTGAGGTTATAGCAGAAAAGTGACCTAATGCAACCGCAGTTTGTCAGCTGTTTTTTTTTTTTTTTTTGCTTAAAGGTGTATGTGTTGAGTGGCAGCAGAGAACTGAATTTGAGCATGTGCTGGAAGTTTAGGTGAGAATGATGTCGGCCTGACTAGTGGCTGTTGAGATGAAAAGCTGAACAGATCCTGGAGAGATGGGGAGTTAGAGCCAGTAAGGCCTAACAACTGACTGGATGTGAGGGTTAAAGGAGAAAACTGAAAAGTGCTGGCTTTCAGGGCGGGTTAATTGGGTGGTGGTTTAATGAGAGAGTAAATGCACATGGTGATAATAGATTTTCCATGTTAAGACGCCCACGAATACCTAGGCGGTCTGTAGCTTCTGAGGGGTCCTAGGGTGGGAGGGACAGAGAAGTTACACTGACATACAATTAGCAGTTGAAGCCAGTTGTATTTGTAGATGGGACCAGAAAGGGTAAGAGAAGAGAGCACAGCCGAAGATGGAGCTCTCTCACTGATGGGGTGATCATGGATTTGAACCCTTGAAGGAGACAGTTGGAATGTTCAGAGACATGGGAGAGAGGCAGGAGAGAGGCCAGTAAAAACGGAGGGAAGGCACAGTTTCCGAGGGTTGTGACCTGTGTTCAGGTGCGAAGCTCTGAGAGGCTGTTGGCTTGAAACCACAGAGGAGGCCTCTGGTGGTGTTATGGGAGACGGCTCCACTGGAGAAATGGGTCAGAAGAGCATGCACTGGGCTGAGAGGCAGTTGGTTCAGAAGCTGAAGGCAAGAAATGTTTAGTTTTTTTGATACTGGGGATTAAATCCTGGGACCTGGCTCTTGGGAGGCAGGCACTGGAACCACTGAGCTAATTCCCTGGCCCAGGAAACATGTGATATTTAAATCTATGCCCTCTTGGGAAAGAGAGCTAAGGCCATCCAAGAGCCACCGTGGCTGGATGGGACTGTGAGGGCCAGAACAGTTTTGGTTTGGAGAGAAAAAGTTGGGTGTGCTCACGTGAAGAGTCACTGAGCCTCAAAGCTTGGCCTACGCAGGAAGACGATTTTCACTTCACTGACACAAGAGGAAGCAGGAAAGGGCACCGATGGGGTGAACATTGAGAAGAGTCAGAAACGGCAGGCTCTTTCCTGTCTTTATCTCTGTGTAAAGAAAGGCGAGTTACTTAAACTCTAAACTGGGCCGTGTGGTTTTTGTGGTGAAGACTAGATTCACCATACAGAAGCCTGCATTATTTATGTCTTCAAAACCCTGGAGAACAAAAGCTTTTACTTAATGATATTGTGGGTATTCACTTTTATTTAAAGAATCTTGGTGAAATATGAATGAGAAACTGTGTACTATTTTTTTTTAATCCATCAGAGGATTTGCTCAAATTATATTCCTATCACTGGCATTTTGAAGCTTGAGGACAACAGAGCTGTTACAGCATGAATTTTTAGTGCCAGTTTTGACCACAGTCAGGTGGCTGTGAGGGCTGAAGGTTGAGTTTGATTGATTGGGTGATTAAAATTCCTTTTAAAACAAATTAGAGGTGGCAGGTTTGCCACAGGTGAGAAGTAATACAAGGAAATGAATTCATTAGCATATAAAATTCCTGGGTCATCAGAAAATTTAATGTACACACACACACAGAAAGACAGAGAGAGAGAGAGGGAGAGAGAGAGAGAGAGGGAGGGAGGGAGAGAGCACAGTGACCTGCATAAGAATTCTGGTCTCATATTAGCATCTGGTATCTGTATATTTACAAATAATACACAGGCACTAGATTAAGTATGGTTTTAATTTTTAATTTAGAGGCTGCTACCCTGAGTGTTTTAGTTTATTATATTTGCCTTGGTATTTGGGGGTGATTAGATCTGGGATTAGGAATCTGAACTTTGGAGCTGTGACTTAGCTGCTGGAAGGGGCAGGAAGGAAGCCAGTTCAGTGTTTCAGGAGGAGAGGAGGTGTACAGGCAAGGAATAGAGGAGCGGGCTGATGGGGCATGTCTCTCAGTTTTGTGGAGTTGAGCCAGGTGGTGGTCTGCACAAAAAGAAATACTTCTCAGAAATCTAATGCTGTCTGCCAGACCCCAGTCTGTATTTTGATGAGTGTCACATCCTTACAATGACCTTGGTAAGGCAGACAGGGGAATTATTTGCAGTTTCAAAGCAAGAAATGAAAGGAGGCAAGAAGATACCTGAAAACGACCTATAAAAGTAAAGAAAAATTAGGGTGATGCTCATGATGACTGTTACAGAGGAAAATTGCTTCAGTCTAACTTATGTTTTCTAATTTTTAAATTTTAGTTTTAGTTTATGATCTTGAACATTTGAGTCAAAAAGCTTAAATTTGTTGTGTAGTTACACAGGGGCTAGCTAAACCCTATTTTTACTTGTAAATTAGATTGTGTCCTATTGTAGTAAAATGTACATGACAAAAATTACCATAACAATGACTTCTGAATATGGAGTTTATGGTACAAAGTATATTGCATTGTGCAGCCATCACCACCCTCATCTCTAGAATTTATCTTTCCAAACTGAAACTGAACCTATTAAAGGCCTGCTCTCCATTCCTTCCCAGCTCCACTCCTGCATCCCCTTTCTACTTTTTATTTTATTTTTAAGGCTGAAGAGGATTCCATTGTATGCATTCACCATGTGTTGTTCATTTGTGTGTCAGTGGACCTGGATTATTTCCACTTCCTGGGCACCCAGATATCTGTTCAGTCCGTGGGTGTAAACCCCTTTGTGAACCTGCTGGATCATATGCAAATTCTGTGTTTAATTTTTCAGGAGCTTCCACACTGTCTCCACAGTGGCTGCTTCGGTTTGCATTCACAGCTGTGCTGCGGGTTCCAAGTCCTCCACCTAGGAGGTAGGTGCTCTTCATGGTTCAGTGTCAGAGAGGAGGAGTATGGCCATGGGAGGTTAAGTGTACTTCACACAGGGTCAGCAAGCTCGCACGTGCAGGTCCAAATCGGGATTTACCAGCCTGACTCTAGTACTTAACTCTTACGATGTATAAGGCACACAGAGCAGAGTCTACCTTTAGGGTTGATGTTGGAATGGCTATTAGCCTGCTTTTTTAAATTAAATGAGCACTCTTTAAAAATATTACTCTTTAAATATCTCTATACAGCTTCTTCCTGCCTTTGCAAATTCACACTTCAAATGTTGCTATTATTTGAAACATTATTTTAAAAAATATGTCTGCAATATGTTTAATTTTAACTTACTTGGGTAAAGTTTTGTCTCTGAACTTTTTGCTTCAACTTTAAACAAATGTGCACAGTTTTAGTGGAGTTTTTAAAATACAGTTCTGTTCTAACTGTCCCTGTCAGAAGTCTACTTTCAAAGAAAGCCAAGCAGAAGTATCTAAAGCCAGATTTAAGTTGGGGAAGCCTGGAGCACTATAGTGGTAAACACTAAGGGCTTCTTTTTATCCAGATAAAATGATATTTTCAGCTTTTATCAACAGGGGAAGAATAGGCAGGAAATTTACTCATTCTTTTCCTTGCATATATTTTGTTAAGAGAGTGTTCTTTCTCTTGAAAACGGGCACAAGAGGGTTATATGATCTTTTAAAACTAGTGCCATCCCTAGGTGAAGTTGGTTGTGTTAGACAGCCTTCCTGTCTCTGGAATGAAATACCTCATGTAGCCTAAATAAGGAGACATTTATTTGACTCACAGTCTCAGAGATTTCAGTCCATGATTACCTGGCTCTAAGGCAGAAATGGCATGGTGGAGGGGTATGGCGGAGGAAAGCCACCAGCTCATGCCAGCCAGGTAGCAGAGAAGGGACAAAGAACCAGAGAAACTCGAAGGGGCCAGAACAAGAACACTCTCTTCCAGATCAACCCCAGTGACCCAACTCCTCCAGCCAGGTCCCATGTCCTCACAGTACATTCACCTAGATACTCAGCACCCATGACCCTGTGATGAGTGTATTATGTACATGACCCAGTCACCTTCCAGAGCCACACTGTGAACACATGAGCCTTTTGTGATATTTTGTATCTAACCAAGAACACTAGCTCAGGTGGGCCTGTGTGTAGGTTCATTCCACACCCTGTGTCTATTGCTTGTCACGTTGCTGCCAGGTAGGTGGTTGCTGTAGGGAAATAGAGACTGAGGATTCTCCAGAACTCTGCATCATCAGGGCTGTATTTTTAGTGTGGGAATCTTAATGTGCATGCTCCTCAACCACCCTACAAGGTCTGGAAGAAGACAAAAACTTACCTTCCCAGCATATCAAGGGCCTTTAATTAACATGCTAAAATGAGCTCTCTGACTTGGAAGATAGTTTGAAAATATTCTCTAGCTCAGTGGTGGTCAACTGTGACTGTGCACTGTAGTCTTCTTGGAGCTTTAAAAATTAATAATGCCTGGGCTGGCCGGAGATTTAGCTCAGTGATTCTGGTGCCTGCCTGGCAAGCGCAAGGTCCCTGATCTGATCCCCAGTAACCAAATACAACAATACTGGGCGTGGTGACTCATGCCCACCAGCAATCAGTACCACATACCACAGTGCTGGGTGTGGTGGTTCAGGGCTGTAATCCTAGCGCTGGGGAGGCAGAGGCAAGAGAATTGCTGAGTTCGAGGCTTGCCTGGGCTACATAGTGAGCCCAGGGCCAGCCTGAGTTACGGGCCCAGCCTAAACTACAAAGTGAGACCTTGTCTCAAAAAAAAAAAAAAAATAAATAAATACAATAAAGCACCTCTCTGAGTGCAGGAAAGCCAGAGGATCCAGGAGCAGATGAAGACCTGGAGCTCAGTGTGAAGTCTGCTGTGTGTCTTGTTGGAAAACAGTAGGGTCTATGTTGGAAGCCTGGAGAGTCTCTGGTAGAAGACTGAAGGAACTGGAGATGCTGTCCCCAGGCACTGGAAAGACCAATGCTCTTTTGAAGAAAAACGGCAGACTTCCATCTTTTTTTTGCCCCTTTATTTCATCCAGGCTACACATCTATTTCGTGCCACCCATAGGTGGGGCGGGTCTTCCCTGCACTTTGCAGCCTGCATGTCAATCAGATGCACCCAGAGTTTTACTAATCTGCTAGGCCTCAAGTCAAGTTGATGCATTATAATTGAGGATCACACTGATGAGTTAAACCTTCACCTCCTGCTGTGACCAGTGAGAGTGCTTTTTACAGTCCTGTGAATATAAACACTTGGCCCTATCTAAGCCGGAGAATCTGGGTGGATGTTTATGTGAACACATAGTCAATCTGGAGGTTCTTTGCGTTGGAGGAGTGCTTTATTTAAGTCTAGCCTGGTCTCTGGAGTTGGTTTAAAAAGACTGATCTTGGGATTGATCTTGTAGCTCTGGCAGAACATAGTCTTAACACATACAAGGCCTTGGGTTCCATCCCCAGCACCAGAATAAAACAAAACAAAAAGATAGTGATATATGTGATTTTGTCTTCCTTCTCTAAGGGCAGTGGCTCTATTGGACTATGACTTTAAGGTTATTTGGTTCAAAGTACATAATGGTTTTGAGATGAGATGTTCTTCCTGCTTTGATTTGTTTTTTTAAATGATTGGTTAGATGTAACATTTAAAGAATTGCAATTATTTTGTTTTCTAAGAGTCCTCCCTGTAGTTGGAGTAGAAAAGATGTATGACCCATTGTGACCTTTCTGCGATGTGTTGGGAGACCTTACTGGGCAGCAGCAATAATTGGGTTACTTCAGTAGCCAAAGATGAGGACTCACCCACTCAACCCAAAGCCAGTTTTCCTATAGCTAAGCAGAGAAACTTACAGTCATTCCCTGATTTTTGTTGGGAAATTGGTCCCAGTACTCTCACATATATCAGAATCTGTGCATGTTTAACTCCTGGTGTAAGAACAACATAATGTTCGTGTTATTCCTATACTCATCCTCCTGTATGCTTTGAATTATCTAGATGACTGATAATCCCTAATATAATTTAGTGTTTTGTAAGTCATTACTGTACTGTATTGATTATTGAATGAAGATTAAAAAAAATCTGTACATGTAGTTGATGCAATCCTCCCCAGTATTTTAGATATTTGATATTTTGACCCAGGAGTTCAATATGTAAATATAGAAACCACACATATGGGGGGCTGATTGCATGAGTGTCCATGTAAGTATGTATACTGTAAGCAAAAGAAATATATTCATTCATAGCTGTTAATTCTGAGTAGCTCAGTAGAAATTCTTACCTTTGATCCACAAGGAAGACTTAGAGGGATCATCTGCTGCTGAGCCTCCTTGGCCTGTTTAAAGACAAGCTCGCTGGGTCTGGTGTGACAGTCCCATCTAGATAATTTCTTCACAGCTGTGGGGACCAGGAAGAAGCTCTCTGCTCACCTCTGTGCACATTCCTTCCCGTGGTGAATGACTTATGTGACAGGTGTGTGTGGAGGTGGGGGGTAGGACAGGGGCGCCTTTGGCTGAGAGAGACAGATTGCTTACTTAACAGGCAGGGCATCTGGTCATTTTCTAAAGTCCCCTAAAGTGAAGGCTGTGCTCCTCAGGCGGGTGCTTGAAGTCAGTTGGCCTGACTCTTCTGGCCTCTACTCCTTTCTTTTCTTTACTTCTTCGCTGAGGTTACTCCCAGGTTGTTTTCCTCCTGAGGCTGATCAGTTACGTATGTCACCAAGAAAAGGTCAAGAGTGATAGAAACAAGGCACCTGATTTTCTGATCCCTAACTTAGTTTTTTAACATCCTAGGAGTCGGAAATGGAAATGGCAGCAAGGTAATAAGTCCACTTAAAAAAATAAAACTCAGCGTGTTGATTTTTGGAGATGCTGTGTCAGCCTCCGCTCTTGCCGCCCCTCCCCCTTACCTACTGCATGTTCTAAGCCAGTGTGAGTCGCTTTCATTTCAGGAATCACCCGTCGGTCACAGGTAGCTTGCGTCAGCTCCCTGTAGGAAGCACAGGGTTGAGTTTCCATTAGGGGAAACGTCTGGTAGTTTCCAGCCTAGTTTGGGTTTCAGACTCTTTCAAATTTTGGAAAGATTGATACATCCATAATCAGACATTTTGGGGATGGGACTCATATAAATTTGAAATTCATTTATGTTTCATATACATCTTACACATAGCCCGGAAGTAATTTTACACAAGGTGTTTAGTGTGCCTTTGTTTTAAGTACCACTTGTTTCTTGAGATGAAGTGTACTATTTTCCACTTGTGTCTTTGTCACAGTCAAAAAGTTTCATATTTTGGAGCATTTTAGATTTTTCAGATTTAGGAATGCTCAACCTGTATTAGGATGGATGAGGAGAAGCAGCAAATAGGAAACATTATGTCAGTGTCTTTATAGATTTGGTCAAACTGATGGACCCCGCCAAAGTGAAAGGCAGTGTCAGATGCTTTCCGTGACCATGCCCATGTCAGCCACCCCGGAGAGGACAGAGCTGCGGCGTGACGCGGGGTCTCCCTCCCAGAACTCACGGGAGCCCTACTACCAGGTCCGTCTTCCGAGCCAGGCCTTTTCTGCAGCACCAGGCCGGCCTCGGCCGCTCCTTCACTTGCAGATCCCCGGCAACTGTGTTCCACGTCTTGGCCGTGCCCTCTTTGGAGCTTTCTGGCTAGGCCCCAGGTGCGGGCCTGGCAGCAGCAGCCACCCAGATCCGCACCGTTCAGGGAGGGCCCTCAGGAAGCAGAGCCTGCGGCAGGGCCGGCAGGGCCGTGCTGCGGGGCCTGAGTCTCGGGGGAGCCCATGCTGCTCTATAGGAGGCAGCGTCTGGCGGCCTGCGCCTCACTGATCGGGCAGCAGAGCTGTCTGCGTTTCTCCTCGCATGGCACGACATTGGCTGCCCAGGTGCCTGGCCTAAATATTCATGTGGGGAGTTGACGTGAAAATAAGGGACAGGACCGGGGTCCCCGTGCCGGCCTTGACCTCGCCGGATCCGCGGCGGTCAGCACTGTGGTCAGCAGCTGCCTCTTGGAGGGCGGGATGAAGCCCAGTAGGCCAGGGGCTCCGGGCGCCGGAAATGCTAAGTGAAAGCGCCGGCTCGGGAGCCAGGCCTGGCCTGTTGGGGGCAGGGGAGCCGTGCCGGGGTTGGGGACGCGGGGTGTTCCGCGGAAGGCCTGGGTGTAGAGTGGGACTGAGCCGTTTGCTCCGCCCTCAGGCTGCTGGAGATGGAGACGCGAAGGGCGCCATCTGCTGAGGAAACGGGCTGTGCGCAGCCCGGCGTTTGTAAGCATCCGTTTACATTTATTTCATTCAGCGCTTATAGTGATCCTGTGGCACAGATACCGATTTGATGGAGGACGAAACAGGCTCAAGGGGTTGAGTAATCTTCTCGAGGCTGCGTACAGAGGAGAGGGAAGCAGCCTGAGTTTGAAGGCATTGCTGTCTGATGCCCAAACCTGTTTCTTTGTCTACTCCTGGGCCTGGACTCAGAGAGACGTGAGCCTTGGGCACGCGTGCTGGAACCCGGGATGAGGTGAGAACGCAGGAGTAGCCCGGCTCACCGCACAGCAGGACTGGGGCGCCCCGGGTCCCCTGGTGGGGCTGGCCTGTGTGGAGTGCTGTGCCTCCCAAGATTATGTTAGGACTGGTAACGTGCCCTGGGCTGCCAGCCTGGGAGAGGCCAGTCCTCGTCCTTTGATGCCGGTTCCTGGGACCCACGTGTGTGGCAAGACCCTGTGCCCGAGTCCTCTGGAAATCCTCACTGGAAGAAGAATGGCTCACGCCGTCCTCGCTCTGCCTTTTTACCTACGGCATGTGCCACATGTACCCCTCGTTGCTCCACACGTGAACATCGAGCTTGTTACTTTAACCAAATGTTTGTTCAGGGGCCGGGGGTTAGCTCAGTGGTTCTGGTGCCTGTCTTGTGAGCACAAGGTCCCCAGCACAATCCCCAGTACAAAAAAACAAAACAAAAAAAACCTGAACCAGATGAATGTCCAGCCCTGTGTGACCCTGTATAAATTTTTTAAATGGCTAAGTACCCTGCCAGCGTTGAGGTGCGCCTGGGGAAATCTCTGCCTCGGGATGCTCATAATGAAGGGAATCGACTGGGGCGAGCAGATGGACACTGCTCATTTTTCGCAATCATTTGACAAGGACGCAGCACCTCCAGGTGCCCTGCATGCTGCTCTGTGCAGTGGAGCCCGATACCCTGTGCCTCCCTCCGTGGAATGCCCCACGTTTAGGCAAGAGAGCAGGCTGCGCGGTGGCTTGGGCTCTTTCTCCTTGAGATCAGAGGGATTCATTTCATTTAATGACAAGAGATTATTTTAATTATAGGTGCACCATGACAATATTACAAAAAGCTTAGGAAGAAATAGCCACTTTCACTACTCAAAAACAATCATTATATACTTTTAAAGTTTTTTCAATGATTTTTTACACACATGTTGTTTTGCATTTCTCTTTTCCTTCATTGCTGCACAATCTCCATAGGTACCACCTTAATGATTGCATAGTATTCTGTGGAAATGCTACTCTTAATTATGTAACCCTGTTGTTGACATGTACATCTCTTTCACCTTTTCACAATTATTAATAATGCTGTGAGATATAGCATTGTGCATGTAGCTGTTTGCACATTTTGAATTAGCTTCCTGTGATAGAGCCCCAAATGTGGCATTCCAGGTCAAAGAATTGGAACATTTTTTTTTTTTCCCCAAATTGGAACATTTTTATGGCTTCTCAAACATATTGCTGGATTGCTTTCCAGGAGAGTGGAGACAATTTACGATGCCATCACCAAGGCCTTTATTTCCAAGATGGCCGACTAGGGTTAGGAATGCAGCCTCCTCTCATGGTGGGAGAGGAGGAGGGATGTGTGTGTGTGCACACACGTGTTCACTCATATGTGTGTAAAGCTGCTTAGTTCATGCATGTGTAGATTGAGCCCTGGTAACAGTCCGCATTATCCTTGTTAATAGAAGTGACGTAGGTGTCTAATGCCAACATAACAGCTATCGAGTTCAGGGTTTAGTGGAGCAGGGTGTCAGACATGGGGTAAGGCAAACTGCATGTTTCTTGTGTGAATTTGACCTTTGTGAAAAGTCAACAAAGATAAATGAACCAGAGTGTTCGGAGAGTGTGGCTAAGTGCTAAGTGCCCTGGCTTTTGGGGTACCTAAAGATATGAAATGAAAGTAGAATCCAGGAGGCTGACCCTATAGGACTCACAGTGGGAGGCACTGGGTATACTGGTGATGTGCCCAGGGCCATGTACCTAAGCTAGGCTGCACTGGAGTAACTTGCTTCACCTTGTGAGGTCAGTGTTGTTTTGTATTTTTTAAAATTCATAAAGTTTATTGGTATATTTTAGATATTCATGATGATCATGTTCATCACAGGAAATTTGTATCTGTACAGAATATATCTTAATTCTACTTTTGTTCCTATTCCTCTACCTGTTCTTCAACCCTTCTTCCCTTCCTTATTTACAAAAGCATTGTTTCTTTTTTTTTCTCATCTCCCCATCCATTCTCCTTCCCATTTGAGCATTTTCTTCCTATTTCATGATATCTAGTAAACATTTTGGTACTTATTTACACTTTTGGTTATTCACACTAGAGAAACGAGCTATTTACACTGTGTGTTCGATTTATTTCACAGGAGTATGGTCTCAGGGTGCATCTGTTTACCTAGAAATGTCTCATGTCTTCTTTTTTCATTCTTCAGTTGGTGAAGCATTTAGGCTGTTTCTAAGATTTAACTATTAGAAATTGTGCTGTTACAAACATGGGTATATCACTGTGGTATAATGATTTTAATTCTTTTGGAGTGAGATACCAATAAGGGGAATAGCTGGGTCAAGTGGAACTTCTAGTTTTAGTTTTTTGAGGAATCCCCACACTGATTTCCTCATGGTTGCACCAGTCTACACTCTCACCAACAATGGAGAAGGATTCCTTTCTCCTCACAGCCCCACTTACATTTGTTATTGATTAATTTCTTGATACTTGCCACTTTTTCTGGGATTAGAGGACATATTAGCATTGCTTTAAGTTACATTTCTCAAATGATTAGTAGCATCGAATGCTTTTCTTTTCTTTTGGTACCAGGAATTGAACTCAGGACCTTGTGTTTGCCAAGCAGATGCTGTGCCTCTGAGCTATAATACCTGGCCCTTTTCATATGTTTATTTGCCATTTGTACTGCTTCATCTGAGAAGTATTTATTCATTTCAGACACTTGTTTTTGGATTATGTCTTTACATTGGGGAGGTCTGTTCCTTTTGAGTTCTTTATATATTCTAGATATTGGTCCTTTTGTCTGAGGAACAGTTGGCAAAAATTTTTTCACTCTATGGGTTATCTTTACACTCTACTGATAATTTCTTTTGCTGTGCAAAAGCATGTAGCAAAGACCAGCATCCATTCATAATAAAAACCTTATAGGAAATTTGAATAGTCTTTATCTCACTCTGATAAAAGCCATCTATCACAAACCAACAGTCAACATCATTCTACATGGTCAAAAACTGAAAACTTTTACTCTAAAATCAGGAACAAGACAAGGATGTCCACTGTCACTACTCCTGTACAACATAATTCTGGAAATATTAGCCAGAGCAATTAGACAAGAGAAAAAGATAAATAAAAATATGAAAAGAAGAAGTTAAATTATGATTATTTTCAGATGACATGCCACTCTACTCCAAAGATACCAAAAATGCTGCAAAAAAGTCTTTTACAATCAGTAACCAAATTCAGTAGCATAGTGGAATACAAAATCTTCACCAAAAATCAATAGCATTCTTATACACTACAACAAACTCACTGAGAGAGAAATTACAGAAAACACATCTTTTGTAATAAGACTGAAAAAAATGAGATACTTTGAGATCATTCTATAAAAGGAAATAAAAGATAATATAGATTGAAAAACTACAGTATTTGAAAGAAGGAGATTGAAAAGACTACCAGAAATTGGAAAGTTATCCCTTGCTCTTGGGTAGGAAGAAGCAGCATAGTGAAAATAGCCGTACTTCCCATACAGACTTAAGGTAATCCCAATCAAAATACCAATACCATACGTTATAGAATCAGAGAAAATAATCCTAAAATTTATCTGGAGCCAGAAAAGACCTAGAATACAAAAGCAATACTGGGCAGAGCAGGAAGTATCACAGTCCTTGGCTTTATACTACAAAGCTACTGTGATATAAAACAGTACAATATTGGCAAAAGAAAAAAAAATAGACCCAAGGATCAATGGAACAGATTTCAGGATGCAGAAACAACTCCAAATGTACGCAATCACCTTATCATTGACAAAGGAGCCAAATTCCTTCCCTGGAAGAGAGTCACTGTAAAAAATAGTGCTGGGAAAACTGGCTGTCCACACGCTGAATACTAAAACTAGACCTGTGTCTCTCATCATGTACTGAATTAAAGATGAAATCGATCAAAGGTCTAAATATCAAAACAAACATTAAATCAGCTGGAAGAAAGAATAGGCAGAATTGTTGAAGACCTAGGTATAGGCAGATTTTATGAACAAAGCCTGATCGCATGGGGAATATTACAAAGAATCAACAAGTCGGAGCACATCTTATTAAAAAGCTTTAGCACAGCAGGAAGTCAGTGTTTTGAGTGCTGAATGGGGTGCTGATACTGAGAAGGATTTTGAGGGTGTACTATGATTAGCATTTTGTTTTGATTTGTGTCACTGCAATTCAATTTGTTATCTTTGCAACTGTGTTATTGATAATAAATGCCTGTAAGTAGGGATCATACCTTTTAAAATTGTAAGTTTTATAAGGTTTATTCTCTAAAATTTTATAAGTTTTATCTCTAAAATCTGTAGTGAATTGTTTTGTATTTGTGATCATTTTGTATTTCCTAAATACATGCGGGAAAGTAGAACTTTATCCTCATGGTCCTGAATATTTTGCACCACTAAGGACTAGGTTCTCACAGTTTTTGTGCTTGCATGTGAAACACCTGGCAGATTTCTCAGGGGTAAAGGAAGAGGATATTTCGGTGGAGGAATTTTCCAGTGTCAATGTCTAAGAAGAGCTCTGATTCTTGTATATAATCTCCTGTGCCACTTGATGAGATCTCTGTGTTTTACAATTAAATAAATTAAATCCATTTAGGGTAAAGTATCTTTCCCAAGATCACACAGATGGGAAGACACCGGCATCACCCTGCGAGTCTTATGGCGCCCTTTCCCCAAGGCCGTGCTGAGGAGTGGGGTTGTTAGCGTATCTTTCCTCCACCTCCGCAGAGAAGTATCGGGACGTTTTTTGTTCAATGGCTGTGTTGTTTGTCTTCCTGCAGCTGAACAGAGATATGTTTAGCAATGTGGCTCCTGTGTACTAATTCAGGTCAAGTGCAGAGCCTCATAGGTCTGGACATTTTTAAGAAATGCCAAGGGACTGTGTGGATCAAATTTCAATTCTATACCACATTACAGCTCTGCATTATTTCTGGGTTTCAATAGCATTTAAAAAAATTTAAAGGCACAGCATGTTAGATGTGCTACATAATTTGAGTATTTGCCACAATCGTGATCCTAATAAAACTCTCAGTATGATCCATATGCACAGAGTAGAGATTTAAGATTGCCAAGGGAGCATTAACTTTGAGCTTCTTGATTTCTCTCCTGTGACTGAAATCTAAACTCTACCTTTGCACCCACCTTGTGGTTGTTTTTCCTCCTTTCTCCCCATAACCTCTCACCTCTGCTATGAGCCCATTTGATTGTGCAGTTGCAATTCTGAAGCTAAACACATTTACTGTAAGGGAAGTATTCGTGGTGAATGGCAAATGAAATGACCGTGGGGACAAAGCCGGAAGAGGAATTAACAGTCTGCTGGTTCTTTAACAGCCCATGTGATAACTGTCCTGGGATTCCCATGATTTGTAGATGACTGGAGGCCCCTGAAATAGATGGCGATCTCGTAAGCTGTCAGTAGTTACAGCCCCTGGGTAATCAGGATCTGAATTTATGGGTATTTACATTTCAAGGGGCTTTTACTGTGTTTGGCCCTGGTTGGACTGGCTGGCTTATTTGATGCTGGTTGCAGAGCCAGCCCCGCTGCACTCAGTGTGTCCAGTGTAGGGTGCTTTCTCCCCAGGTGGGGACAAAGATCGTCTGGTTAATCCAGAGAGGGGACAGGATGCTCTCGTGGTGCACAGTGTCCTTGTGACCTGTTGGTCCCGAAGGGATTGCATTGTCTTTTGTGATGAAATATCTTGTTCTCAAAATAGCGAAAAATTACATGGGCAACACTTACCCAAGTCCCTTCTACCCAAATGGAAATCACTTATTTTTTATTTTCCTTCACTCTTCTACAGATAATTTTTATGTTACGTTTTCAGAAAATTTTATGTTCTTAAAATTAATACCTGGACCCTTTGTTACAAAAGCCCCTTCACAGGAACTTCATGTTCATTGAGGGGTGTTTATGGAAATATCTTTAAATACCTGGACGAGTGGCTCAGTCCTTTTCCCTTCAGTGAGCTGTCCATGTGCTGTGGGCCCTCCTGTCTTCAGTCCTCACTGCCCGCAGCAGGCTAAGTGGCCAGGGACACTCTTTCATTTGAGAGGCGTTGATTGGAAAGTTCCTGTGTCAGGGATGGCAAACCTTTTAGAGCTTCCAGTATTAACAAACAGTCCACTGCAGCATGCGTGCCAGAGGTTTGTCGTCACTGTTTATCTTCCTGATTTAAGTGAGGGCCCTGCCCCCCCAGTAGTGGGGATGAACCCAGGGCCTACCATTGAGCTACTCTACTCCCCTTAAAAATTTTTTTAGGTACAGTGCTACTGAATCACTAAGTTTCTCACCCAGGCTGGGCTCAAACTTGTAATGCTTCTGCCTTAGCCTCCCAAGAGGCTGGGCTTACAAGTATGTGCCACAGTACCAGTCTAGTGACCTGTAGTGCCTAAAGATTTGTGTGTGCTTAGAATTAGTTCTTTTGGGCATTTTCCTACACTGGAATTGCTTGCCAAACAATGGATAAGGGTTTAAATTCCACTAATATACACACAGAGACCTTTGTGTTGCAATACATTGATGTATTGTTTTCTGTAAGTTAAAACAAGTGATGTGAAATGTATGAACAGAACCATAAAGCTCTGTTAACTTCACAGACAAAACATGCCATTCAGCTTTAAATTTCCTAAATAGTAAGTTAGAACATTGTAGGACACATTTACTAATGAACTGATTTTTTGCTTTTTTTTTTTTTTTTTTTTTTTTTTTTTTTTTTTTTTTTTTTTTTTTTTTTTGAGACAGGGTCTCGCTTTATAGTTCAAGCTGGCCCTGAGCTCACTATGTAGACCAGGCAAGCCTCGAACTCAGCAATCCTCCTGTCTCTGCCTCCCGAGTGCTGGGATTACAGGCGTGAGGCACCACGCCTGGCACTGTGGTATGTGGTATTGATGGCTGGTGGCCGTGAGTCACCACACCCAGCATTGTATGTGGTTACCAGTATCGAACTCAGGACCTTGCACTTGCAAGGCAGACGCTGGAACCACTGAGCTAAATCTCTGGCCCCTAT
>PVIC010007790.1:0-41929 GCA_004025085.1 Thryonomys swinderianus | reverse complement strand
ACCACACCCGGCATTGCTGTGTGTGGTTCCCAGAGATCCAACCAGGGACTTTGCTCTTGCTAGGTAGGCTCTGGAACCCCTGAGCTAAATCTCCGGCCCATCAACAAATTCTTGATCTTTGGAGAGTTGTTGAACATCCAAAAACTTATAATTTACTTGTCTCCCCCACTTCAGTTTCAAAATGTAGTAGCAACTACGCAGACATAGAGACAATTTCCAGGAAATTTCTGGATTTTCACCCAGAAAAAATTCTTCAGAGTATTTCTTAAATTATATAATTATTGTATGTTAGATAGGATGAGAAAGGGAGAAAAAAATTATTTAAAAATCTCGGTACAATTTACCATTGTAATTAAATATTAAATTTGGTCTTGAGTTTCCTGGTGGTCAAGGCAAGAGGGAAACCTGGTGACTTATATGATTTTATTTCAATGTTGGGAAACATAATGTTAACAAAGAGGATTCATGACTACTGTTTTAAATTTTTGAATGGATTGATTTTGAGGAACATTGCATCCCATCTAGTTGGGGGGATATCTACAAAGCTTACACTGTTAAGTGAAATCAACTTACTGATTGAGTGAAATGGTTTCATACTGTAAATACTTCTTGAAGTGCTTATGAGGAGAAATTATATTTGAGAAATGAGAAACAAGTTTAGCAGGAGAGGCACCACCATTCACAGTGACATTTAAGGATTGTTCTTTCCAATGTAATCAGTCAATCATCTGTATTAGTGTGGATGGGAGTTAGCAGATCTTATCCAGAGGAAGAAGTCTGGGGAGTCTGCAAAATGGGTAACAATCATTGCAGTACTGTGGAAAATAACTCACTCTGATTTTAAAGAAAACATCCCCAAAATGGGTGATTAAATCCCAATGTCTTTATTGGCCAAGTTTTCTCACTGTAATCTGTTCCAGTATATTTTTCATAGAGATAACATCCTTCCTTGTGGTGTACCCTGGGGCTCTCTCAATCTACTAACTCTGTCAGCTTCTGTGAGCTTCATGATAGCGTTTGCAAATCCAAGACAGGATGCGGAGTTACCCAGTCCCCCAAATCCAGAGCAGGCAAGCTCTGTTTCAATTGTATGGTTCCTTGTATGTGTGATTAATGGTGCCACCCAGGCCAAAAGACAACCCCGGGAATGCCAAGGACCACCCATGAAGTGGTGTCTTTGCTGCATCCTAACGGGAGAGCTCTGCTTCGCTACCGCTGCTGCAGTTCTACTGAGACCATAGGAAAACCTCAGCGCTGACCTGTCAGTGTTCCCTCTGGCCTCTGAAGTCCAGGACATCAGTCACACCGTCTTCGAGCTGAGTTGAGGCCGATGCTCATTTTATTTCTATCCTATGCAGGCTGTTGTCAGTTAGGGACTAATAGGACACAAACAGTGTGGCTCTGGACTCGGGCTTGGAGAGCCTTTCCGAAAAAACTTGCTACGTGCACCTCCCTGACTCAGTTGTTGCTTAGTTGCTCTAAGAAGGACAATGCCTCTGGCAGTCTGCTTTGGTTATGGTGATCTTCACCTTTCAGTGCTCTCCTTTGTACAGCTCATCGGTGAGGGAATGGTGCAGTGGAAGCCACAGGAACTACAGGCGAGTCTTAGCTCAGGTTCACCAGCGAGAGTCTCTGAGACAGAGACTGAGGTGCAGAGGTCTCATGGGTGATCACAACAGAAGACAGTAAGGAAAGGAGCACTGGGCGGAAGGGGACAGTGTTCTGTCGTGCCATGGCAGCAGAAATCTCATTATCCTATAGGGAAGATCTGGATTTGGGTTGGCTTTCCAGAAACGTGCCCAAATTGAGGCAAGAGGACTGAGCTTTGTGCCTTCCTTGAGTCCAGGCATTATGTACAGGGTGGTAAACTTAGTCAAAGGCAGTTGCCTTTGACTACGGACAAACCTGCAGGAGAGTCTCAACTGTGACTTTCCAGTAGACAGTCTGCCCAGAAGCTGGGAGAGTCACACCACAGTCCAAAAGCGGGAGTCTGAGTGACACAGGACACCAAGCCCTCCTGACCAACACCCCATTCACATTCTCCAGATGAATAATTAAACTTAGTAAAGAAATATTAAGAGAAATGATGCATTTAAGAAGGGAATGATCAACTGACTCTTGACCCCGGCTATACAAGGATACAAGCAAAGCAAACGGGATCGGGTGATTCCCTTATGCTATTAGAGAAACTTTTGAAAGAGGGGAAGTAGGGATCATTTTTGCTTCCATGACCTAACAATAATTAAGTCATCTGAGGTCTGTCCTCTAGAACATTTCCAGTTTGGAGTAGAGCACTGACCAGGTTGGTCTTTGGGCCAAACCTTTGAAGTCTCTCTAGAAGGCACCTTATCAGCCCATGAACCTTCAGAGGGTCACCAAGCTCCACCCTCCTTTGTCAGGAGATGTTATATAATACAGTTCAGGGGAGCCCTTGCCATTAATTGTATCTTCCTTAATGACCTCACAAGGTCACTTTAAATCCTATACCGCAGCTAAACAAATAAATAAGCATACTTAACACTTGATCAGAAATTCAGCAGATGTAGAATAGTAAGATGAAGAATTATAAGTTACTTTGGATCTCATCCCTACTAATGGTATATATTCATCCTTCCATTCTATGCTTGTGCAAGTCCTATTTTTACAAATAGTTTGAATACAGAAGTATACAACTCTGGATATAAATCTTGGTTCCACCACTTAACTGTGTGCCTTCCACTCAGCTATCCCTGATTTGCTTATTCATCTCTAAAATGGGAATAATTACTTTTACCTCATGGAATTTTGTTAGGCTTTAAAAGAAGCTCCTCATTTTAAAGAGAGATATATATCATCTCTCCCATTGTTTGGCACATAGCAAACATTCACTAAATGTAATATCCTTTGACTCCCCCACTCAAGGGGTTAAATTGCAAAAACTTCAAAAGACCTAACTTTGAGAACTGAATTATGATCTGAGGAAAGCCTATTTAAAAATATCTCAGGCTTCACTGCTTAAATTAATTCCAAACCTTTTTAAGCTATTAAGAGGCAATGGACAATTTCATTCAGCTATGTAATATGAGGCTATGTAATTAAACATATATATCCTGAAATTAATTTTACATTTATTTTTATAATACAGTACAGTTATATAGAATAACACATGGCTTTTGATTAAACAGCAGACTGCCATTCAATCAAATAGCTTAAGATAGACCATAAAATGTGAAAACACAGCCTCAGCACCAAGATACTTATAGAATTTTAGTATTCACTTCCATACTCTTACCTAGGAAGCATAAAAATGGATATTTCAGTGAGAAAATATTAAGAAAATGTTAACACTAAATAGATCACATTTCTGTTTAAATGCTATTGGATCATCTAGATTTATTATAAATAAGATGAGAAATTTAGAAATTTGTCTTTTAGAGTAAAGTTAATTAGGGCCAATATAATTTTGGTTTAAAATTTTCAATTATGGAAATAAAAAACTTTTAAAGGCATTTGAGTTTATTATTTTACATATTTCCTCAGTTTATTTTCAAAATAAAATCTACTGAACTGTGCACATATTATGGTGGAAACACTTTTAAAATTTCAACTCTAAGTAATCCAAATTCCTATACAACTGGAGGAGTAAGGCAAAAGAATAAAGGAGATCCATGGATGGTTCCTTAAAGTTTTGTTTCATTTTTATGTGATTTTCTTCTCTTCTACAAACCTTTATTGAGCAGTAAAAAAGACAGTAAAATTGTCCATGTGAGTTTCATTTTACTGACCTTCCTCTGTCAAAAGACCTGTCAGATAGGGAAAGCTGCATTCTCTCCCCAAACTTAACTGCTCAAAATCATCTCTCAGTATGATTATGCCTCAATAAGTCCTGGTTAAAACACCACATATCTGAAACTGTAACATTTTCTTTATGTTGGGCTTGTTGGGTGTTGAGTTTCCAGAGGTCTTTCATATTTCTGCATGTTTTGTTAGCTGTAGCACTGACGAATTTTGTTCCAGACTCTTTTCAAGGATGTTGTATTGAGGATGGCTTTAGAATTTGGATGACAGGTCTTCCTCCCAAGGAGAGAGCAGCTATCTCTACCATCTGGTATAACAGAGATACTGTCTTCCTCTAGAGCACAGATAGGAGGGGTTGCTTGTAGCCCCTTATGAAAGGTTTGGGTTCTCCAAGCTTGGGGTCCTCGGCTGTGGCACAGCCCGTTGCCTCTACGTCACCCATCTACACCCCTTCAGTAGTTTGCACAAACATAAAGCTCATGCAAAAGGGAAGAAGGCCATGAGAAAATGGCTGAGGAATTCGTCTGCTAGATGTGTCTACAAAACATGAGAAATGGGAATTCCTTTTAACAAAAATTAAATATTTATGGGCCGGAGGGTTAGCTCAGTGGTTCCAGCGCCTGCCTCGCAAGCTCAAGGTCCTGAGTTCAATCCCCGGTAACCGCATATAATGCTGGGCGTGGAGACACGCCCACCAACAATCAACGCCGCATACCACAGTGCCGGGCGTGGTGGCTCATGCCTGTAATCCCAGCACTCGGGAGGCAGAGACAGGAGGATTGCTGAGTTCGCGGCAGTTTGCCTGGGCACCATAGTGAGCTCAGGGCCAGCCTGAACTACAAAGCGAGACTCTGTCTCAAAAAGCAAAAAAAAAAAATTAAATATTTATACAGAGTTACAGTATTAAAATCTTTACTTGATTGTCAATTGTAATTGGCAGTCATAATTTACATACCTTTCCAAATTTGCTTTTCTGTAAATCTTCTCCTTGTTAACACACACACATACTACACACTCCATTCAATTGCTCCAAGCAAAACTACTGGCACCGTCTTCTCTCTCCTTCATTGCCCACATCAGAACCCCATGAACTCCCTCTAGTGCACATCTCAAATCCAGGCTGCACCCATCCCCATTTCCAGACGTCTGGCCCAGTCATGTCTTGCTGGTCATCTGCTTGGCCTCCGGGCTCCACAAGGCAGCAACAGCACAAATTACCTCCTGCTGACACCTTCCAACAGTATCTTAGTGCCCTGAGAACAAAATCTGAACTTCTTTTTTTTCTGGGTCTTAAAAAACCACTCTTAACTAGGAATCTATTTCATTCTCATCAGCAGAGTTCCAATCACTGAGGTTTGATTGGCCAAGTTTGTCTTTCCAGGGATTTGTACGTCCCTATCTTTTCATCCAGAATAATTCTCTTCCTTATCTTTACATGGCTGACTCCTTGTTCCCACTTGGATCTCAGTTTAAATGTCACCACTGTAAAGAAGCTCGCTTGCCCTTCTAAGCCAAAATAACCAACCAACTACTGTCACATCACCTTATTTTAATCCACTGCTTAGCACTTTCCTTATCTTCAATACTCTTTCTCATTTTTGTTATCATTATCTGTGGCTATTGTCTGTCTTTCTGAGTCGAAATCAAAGCTCTTGGAAATCAGGAACAGAGTCTATCTTGCTCATCAGGAAAGAAAGAGGAAGATCAGTTTAGGGAGAGACATATGGAGGTTTTAATTTTATTGGTCATGTCCTATTTCTTAAACTGGGTAACAGGTACACACCGAGATTTTATTATTGTCTCTACCTTATATAGTCACATGTCACTTAATGATAATGACTTTGTCTGAGATATTCACCATTGTGCAAACATCATAGAGTGTTTACACAACCTGGGATGGTTATGTCCCCAGGCGACTATATGATCTATCACACTGTTATATGAAACATGACTATCTATACATTACTTAAAAAGTAAAAAGAGTCAAACCATTTATAACCAGTTTTTCATAAAAGTTGCTCTGAGTGTCACCAGGCACCTATGGTGATATGAACTCTGTTTGTATACTTGAATGTTGTTATAGAGTGAAACATACCCCCCAAAGAGAGATAAAAGTTCTAATCCCCAGATCTCAGAATGTGACCTCAGAATGGGAAATAAGGTCATTGTGGATGTAATTAATTAAGATGAAGTTGTGCTGACATAGGGTGGCCCCTAATCCAATGTGACTAAGTTCTTAATAAGAAGACAGCTATGTAAAGATAGAGAGATACAAAGAGGAATCAGTGCAAAGATAGAGCATTAAACTAATCCATCAATAAACCAATGAAAACCTGGAGCTACCAGAAGCTAAGGGAGAGGCACAGAACTGATTTTCCCTCAGAGGCCTTGGAAGAAATCATCTATTCATGGCCTTGACTTTGGACTTCTGGGTTCCAGAAGTATGAGCCACTCAGTTTGTAGAGCCTTCTTTTGATAGCCCTAGGAAAGTCACACAGATATAGTTATAGGTAATAGTAAAGCATGGAAGTTAACAATTTATGGTCTCTCCATGCTAGAGGAGTGAGGCTCCAAGGGTCACAACAATGAAATCAATTTCTATCTACAGTTTCTTTTCCTTCTACAGGTTCCAGTAATGGACACAGAGATAAACACAATATGCCTGAAAGCTAATCTCAAAATAAAAGTGCTTAAGAACATACTACAGCATATGAAAAAATTCAATAGTTCGTTTTCCCCAGGACCCTCATGATCATCAGTTGAATCAATCATTGAGTCATATTTACAGCTATTTTTCATAGTATGTCTGGGACCATTATGACCTCTCAGATCTTATTATCTTAGTTGATGGTGGTAAAATTACATTTACATTGATTTGTAAAATGCAGTGTGTTTGAGTATGCTTGGGTGGTGTTTACCAAACAGGATTAACTAGGAAACATGGATAAAGCAATAAAAATGTTCTAGAGGTGGCCAGATGACAAAGGCAAATATTTAACAATAACTGCATTTATGTTACTCATAAGTGTGAACTGTATCTGGGAAATGCCCCCTTATGGTCAATAGGTGTAAGGGTGTTAGAGTTAGAATGGTATCTAATCTCTGAAGGTCACGCTTTAACAGTATTGGAATCTCTATGTCTATTCTCTCACCTGGAAAAACACCAAACAACACGCACCCTGGACCACAGGTCCATTTCCTTTTCCAGAGATGCCAGGTGGGTCCTTGGCACCAGAGATTTAAGTCACTTCTGATTCATTTAACAGCTTGTATTAATTTTTTGAGGCTCTTGTAGCAAAACCATGTGTTGTAGAAGAATAGAACTGTATCATCTCACAGTTCTAGAGCCCACTGGTCTGATGAAAGCATCACAGGATGCTGTGAGGCCTGGAGGGGAAGGACCCGCCTCCTGCAGCTCTGTCAGCCTCACACACCATGGCTGGGGCAGCCCAACTAACTGCGCCCCACGCAGCTTTCTCCCTGTGCCTCTGCATGTGTCTGCCCTGTACTGTCTGGCCATGTTCCCCCCTGCACAATAGAGTGCATTCTGATGGCTTTATTTTTACTTGTTTCAATCTGCAAAGACAGTATTTCTGAGTAAAGTTACCTTCCTCCAAACTGAGGTTAGGATTTGGATCTACCATATCTCTCTGGGGAAGGATAAAACAAAGTTCATTCCCTAAGAGGCCCTTTCCCCTGGGTAGTTGTTGGGTGAAATATTCTTGTGGCTTTTGTCCTTGTGCTTACACCAATAGCTATGATTTAAAAAGCTAAAAGCAGCCTTTGCTCTCTCCTCAGGCACAAACTTGGTGCGCGGGGGACACTGGGCATCAAACAGCACCAAAGCACATCAACCATCCGTGGTAAAAGGCACATTGGAGATTTCTATGAGTTATCAACCCACTTAACAGATGAGGAAACTATGGCGCAGAGGCATGATTTATCTGAACTTTCAGAGCTTTATAAAGATTATGTTGAAAAGCAGAACCCAAGTTTTTCTACTCCTCTTTCATTATCCCATACTCTCAAAAATACATGGCTCATTAAATGAATATCATAGTTGGCCTTATTTGAGGACTACTTTAATTCATCTTCATCTTATCCTATCTGGTATGGACATAGCTCTAATTTGGGCCCTATGGAAATATTTCTCAAAGACACCAGTGCATCCAGTAAGCCTCTAAGAGTAATAATGAGAATCAGTGGGTAAGGCATTCTAACAATCCCCAAATGTGTTTTTAACACTGTTATTGTTGTTTTAACATTGAATACACTTAACCAGGAAATCCAAACTTCTTTCTGAAGCATTCCAACTGCTGTGTTTATACCCGGTTGCCACACAACATTTGCTCCTACTGTGTTTTAGTTGGCAGGCGCTAGAGGAAGGGTTTTTGTAGCCAAGTAGCCTCAGATAGGGAATCTTTCCAGTCCCCAGAGATCTGGCACAGCCCCAGAATCAATAGTCACAGAAACAGATGCCAACCGTCATCTCATCCAGGGCTTTAGCTAACCTTGGACCAACCCCCTAGTTAGACCCTGAACTAAGATAGAAAGGACCAGCTGAAAAAATAGAGCTCTCCAAAGATTACAGATAAATAAGTAAAAGCTGCATTTTTTTTCCATCAGGAAAAAAAGGGGATTCCTACAGAAGAAAAATTAAATTATTCTCTCTCCCTCTTCTCTAGAAAAAAACCTCAAATGCAGCCACGTTGCCCATCATCTGAATTAAAAATCAATAGACACATTCGGTATTTTATTATCATGAAGTATTTTCTAGAACGCAAAATATGAAATTGTGCCACCATCACAGAGTATTTCCTACTTCGATTACACACTGTGCAGACTGTGACATGAAAATATAAGTAATTTAAGTGGCAGCCAATGCATCTGGCAGCTTTCTCGGTAGGATGTATCGTTCACTCAGTCACCACGCTCTGAGCACACCAGCACCACACCACGCCCTTGATCCCTAGTTGTCTACCTCTGGATCCGCTTTGTGCTTATAGATCATCCTGAGGACTATGCACCAGCCATGTCCCACCATGGCGCTTGCTACAAAAAAGAAAGAGCTTATGGAGCCTGGGGTTAGCTTAGCAGTAGGTGTGTGCTTAGCATATGTGAGCCATAGGGCCGGACCCCAGCACCGCTCACACGCAAGGCATATGGACAGTGACGGAGCCACACATGAATGATGAATCTGCCTTCCAGGGAGACAGGGAAGAGGAGCAGAATATGCCAGGAACAGTGCGGTTTCTTCGGTGTTTCAGAGAGATGACGGAGCAGGGTCAGGCAAACAGCACCATCCTGGGACCCCGCTGGGGACTCTGGCCCAGGCCATTTTACGTGAATATTTTTAAAGTCTTCCAGCCGTGCCCTTCTTAGAAGGCAGATGGGCACGAGGTGCTCTTTGTGCTCACTTTCACACACCCTGCCGGGGAGGGGGATGAGCGCTGCTCGGGAGCTTCCTCTTGCTGCCGGCGGCCCTGGAGGGAGGTAGGCTGGAGATTTCTAGCGACCTCTTTGTCCAACATCTTGCCCAGGGAAAAGCTTCATTTGTTCGCTTTTCTGACCAAACGTCAGAGTATACCCTTCAACTGAGGATATGCCGGGAGCTTTAGTGCTCTGGAAGGTGGAAGGAGGAGCAGGTTGCGGAATGAAGGGGAAAGAGAAAGGTGGTGAAGGCTGTGTGTGTGGGGGGGGACCAGAGAAGAGATGGTTGGAGGTGTGGAGCGCATCTGGCTTGATTCGGATATTGCTCTCCTACACTCCAAGTGGAAAATAGAACTGAGCACCCTGATTAAAAAATGTAATACATGCTAAGAAAGTCGAAGGTAATTTATATCAGGCATTAAAGTGTTTTGCATGAGAATATAGTATGATGTAGACAACTGAGGAATTATGTCTTTCATTAAAAGGTTTGCAACTCAGTGTGCTATGATATAACTATAGCAGTTTTTCTGTCTTAGTGGTGGTTTTTTATTTTAAACACTGCCTTACCACCCCAGGAACGCAAATGCATTGGGAACACGCAGGCTCTGGGCTTTAACTTACTGTCACCTCTTACTAATCACGTCCCTTAGTACTTTACCTGCTTGTGCCAGGGTGAAAGGTGAACAGTTATACTGCCACTGCCCCTCAACCCCACGTATCCTGCACCCAGCTATAAAATAAAGTGTCATTTCTTTCTTCATTATTCAAAGTTAGCATTCACTAGTTCAAAGACCATTTGAGATGACGCATCAAGAATGATATACATTAAGGCTGGGATTAAAGGGAAATCAGTTACATGAAAGAAAGGTGTTTTTGCCACAAATCTTGTGTGTGCACGTCAAGAATTATATTCATTGCCTAATTTAAAAAGAAACCAGAACAACTCCCAAGATATATACCTGCATCTGGCCAGTCTTTCCAGAAGGACACTTTCTGTTTGAAGTTGGACCATGAGGTTAGAAGGAAAACATTTCTCCCTGGACAGCACATGTAGCTTGTTAAAAAAAAAAAATCAGGGCGTAATTCTGATTTTAGGTCCTCGTAAAGAGTAAAATCAAAAGTTGATTCATCCTGAACACACCCAGACAAGGCAAGAAAACTGGGCTTACAAATAGGACTGAAAGACTTAGGCTAGGTGCAAGAAAAGATCAGATGAAATTTCAAAATCCTTTCTCACTCAATGATTCTCTAATTTTATTCATTTTTGCCTAAATATACTCATGATCTTGCTGGCCCACTGGAGTCACTATTCTCTGATTTGTTACTAATCTTAGTGATGCCTATTGTATATAATTAAGGGACCTACAATGGGCTAGCACTGAATTAGGTATTTTTTTTGAATCATTCTATTCAATTATCAGATCAGTCCTGAAATTCAGAAATTAGGAGTTTCTGCTCTGTATCATCCTCTTTGATATGATTTCTTATATTTTTAAATTAGGCAATCGAGTTCTCAAATATGAGTTAACCCTGAATATGAAACTTTCATGATTATATTCTATGTAATGCCTAGAACTCTGTGAGCTCAAACATATAAAACAATAAAAACTAATAATGCCTGTATTTTAGACTGACTTGTAACATACGAAAAGAAACACCATGTGCAAAACTAAATGTGTGAAAATGAATTTACCGAGGTGCTGGCACTGTAGAACAGTCCTGGCTGCAGACAGGCAGTACCTTCTGGGCTCTGTGATGTCCTCATGCTGCCCCGGCTCCTGGCACTAGCTCTGGCTTTTGGGACGGGTTTGATGGATGTGTGTGAACTGAACTTAGGCACACTGACCTCTCTTTCAGGCCCTGCTAAAGTACCAGAGCCCTCTGGTTTCCAAACATTATGGTGGAAAGGTTAGAAGGGCCAGGCCTTCCCATGTGTTTCTGGCATCCTCTCGGATCAAGGTTTGATAAGTCAGAGTGTTATCTGAGGCCTCCAAAGCAGATGCTTGCAACACAGTTTAGCTCTTACTCCCAGTCGGATTTTGCTATAGGACTCTCGAGCTCTGGATAGGAACTGTGTGACCCGCAGGCTTCGAAAAGAGAGGGTGCTGAATATTTCCAAGGGTGAAAACTAGCAAAAAAAATACCTCTGTCTCCTGTTTTTGCACCCAGCTTAGCCATTTCATCATTTCCATCTGGTTTTTCTCTTGTATAATAGAAACATCAAAGTGGACTTGGAAAAGCACATCTCTAAAATATGCTTTCATTGTCTATGTTAGTTCATCTCTGTCCAGTCAATAAAGGAGGATGTTTTATTGTGGTTAATGTCAGTTGTTTCATGAGAGGCACTAACTTAGCAACTGTACCTATCCACAAATAAATCTGACGGTTTTACGGTTGAGGAGAAAACAGATGTTTATTAAGGCCTTTAATTTGGGCTGATAGTCTTATTTAGTATAGCCTTGTCTCCAGGTATCCACCTTATTAAGGAAGAAACTAGGGTTAGAAAGATGCAGCCATTTGCTCACGACTACACAGTGAACTGGTGGAGTTGAGGATTAGTTAGGAACTGTACTCTGGTCATTCGAGAAGGAAGTGTCAGCTTTTTTCTACTCAAAGAGACACGGAAACATTGAACCACAGCTCTGCTTGTGGGTCCTGACAGGGTCTGTGTTCCTGGGGGCTTCTCTGTGTTCAAGGATGGAGACACCACACTGCCCAGTGGTTATTCCCCCTCCTGTGAGCAGCAGTGCTGGCAAATGGCCACGGGTTGGCAGAAGGTGTGAAAAGTCCTAGTCAGGCATTACAAGGCCAACTAAGCACCCTGGCAGCAGACAGATGGTTGTCACCATTGGTTTTCCAACCAGAGCTATGCTGGGCAGGAGGCTCGAGACGGGGGTGACTTTGCCAGTCAAGTGCAGTGCAGACTAGCCCTGGACAGCGGCAGCATTGTGCAGTCACACTTCGCAGACCAGAGATTCCCACTCTTATCAGAGGCTTCTTCCTTAACCACTCAGAAAGTACACAAAATTTTTAATTTAAAAAACTGGAGCTGGGAATCATATTTAATACAACCCTATCTCAAGGTATCTCTCTCACTGTGTCTTGTGTAGTCACATGGGCATCACTCCATTTCATTTCAGTTAATTTGTTCATGCAATGGTTTCGTCCATCGTGAGGGTAGGAACTATTTTATTGATTTTCATCTCTCCATATTGTCTATCAGCATTTATACATAGTAATCACTCATGTATCGAAGTGTTGGTTGAATAAATAGGCAGCATGTTTTTGTTTCCATTTCATTACCGTCTTTTGTAGAGGAAAAAAATTTCATGACCTAAGTGTGAGATATGTGTGTACTAGATTCAAGGCAAAAGTAAAGGGTAGTAATTAGGGCATTTCTCTGAAGTGCTAAGGAAAACAATACTTTGCTTACTCTCTAATGACAGCGGGGAGGCCCACTTCAGATTACAGGGTTTTGCACAGTGAGTTGCTAGTGCACGAACAGGGAATGAATCTATCATCTTCTTTCATGTTGATCTCTAATATTTCTACCAGGCTACACAGAAACTGTACTGGGAGACTCCATGAAACACCCTGGCAAGCAGATGAGAAACAAAATGATAAAACACAAGAATAGCGCATCATAAGACTCATTTTTCCATTCATTCTGACAAGGGTAATGTAGTTTTAATTACTAATGATAATACATATTGCTTACTAGTAAATGTCTTGTGATGCCTTTTGTAAACCTTTCATTTTAGAATATCACAGTACTTTTGCGTTTGTTCATTAAACGGTTGTTACAAACCATAGGTTATTGGCTGTCAGGGGAAAATGAACAAGTCTGTGAATTAACAAATAGGCATTAATAACCTCCCACTGTAGGAACTATATACGTGGAAAATTAGAAAACAGGCTGCAGTAGTTTTCATAATACTCAGTAAGAGAAGTCAGCCACAGAAGGTTAAATATTACAGTTTCTCTCCTATGAGAAACCCCAAATATAAATAATTTAAGGAGCGAAATAAAAAAGCCATGATAAGAAACAGGGAGATGGGCTGTGTAGAGACGAGAAGGAATCTGGGGAAAGAGAGAGAGAGGAGTCTGGAGCATAGGAACAAATGATCAAGGTGTAATGTATATGTGCATCAACCCCCCGAGCTGAACACCATCAGTATGGATCACAAAGTTTAATGAAGATTCTTTTTAAAGACATGATACCTTTTTAGAATATTTTCTGATTAGTTGAAATATTATAATTTCAAAATTAATTTATTGAATGAAGGCCATATTCAAATTTGCCTCAAAATAACAGAATAATTGATTAAACTCAAGTTTCATTTTCAAGGTCAAAATGAGAGAACATGTTTGTCAGACAAGTCAGCAGAAACAGTTGCTTCATTTTGTTTGGGTTTATAATTTCCAATATTCAATGTGCTTATTGATGTGTGTTTGTCCTCATAACAAATCATGCACAATTATCAATAAAAATTCAAAGCCTGCTGCTAAGGTGTGAAATTATACAAATCATTCCACTGCAAAGAAAAGGCCCTGGAGGTGAACAGTATATTGAATTTTTTCAAAGGAAAATTATGTGTTTGTGGGTTCCTTCATTTGATAAAATGATTGTCGTGGAAAATTAAATCTCATCTTGAAAGGAATGAGTAAGAATAAAAAATATCATCATTCTCTTAAAGGAATTTTATCTTTTTACTAACAAATTTTTCTCTAAGCTTCTAACTATACATGTGAGCTATGTGTCCATATGGGTGAACATAACAGTTTTACTACATTATATTATTTAGATTTAATTTAGACTCATGTCAAGGGAAAAATGAAGAATTTACCTATTATTTGAGTCAGTGTTTCTTAAAAGTATGGCCCTTAGACTGCCCATTTTGAAACCCTTGCAATACTTATTGAAAATAAAGCTTCCCAGAGACCTGGTGAAGCAAGATCTCTGAAGTAAACTTTACAATGAGGCAAGTTAGGGAAATATTTGTCTGGCAGATTGTCAGAAATACAAATTATTGGGCCATTCCCCAGACTTAATGGATGAGAGACTCCACGGTTAGAGCCCAGCAGTCTCCATTTTAACAAGCCTCCTGGGAGGTTCTGAGGCACACAGCTAGATATGGGGACCACTGTTCTAGTGTGTACATGGCAGCTGGCTCAGGTTCCCCCTGTAGAAGTGCAACAGTCACTTCCACGTCCCAGGCCAATGGTCACAAGCTTGTGGCACGAGTACTGTGGCAGGCACACTGAGCCCTCTCTGCCACCATGTGAACCAAGTCACCTGAGAAGCCAAGCACGAGATCTTCAGGCTCCACTGCAGTATTGGCACTTTGCAATACATAAGGGGGCTTGGGTTGCAGTTTGGGCACTTGCTCTCTGGCTGTCACTGCTCTAGGCTCTGGGAGTATTGATGGTAGCCAGGTCTCCGCTGAATCCCTCTCCTGGCACCGCTCTCAGTTGAACTCAGTCACTTCACCCAAGGTCACGCTTCTTCTGTAGGGCATCCAGCAGGCGTAAGTCCTCTGTGGGTTTAAGGAGGGAGGGCAAAAGGCTTGGCCTTTTTTACTCAGTGTGGGACTACTCTGAAGATCCGCTGAGACCTTTGCCATGGCACCGTTATGCCTCTCTCTGTGGCCCTTGCTCCTTCACAGCTGTTGACCCAAAGGCAAGTCACCACTTCGAGTCTGTGTTTAGGGGAACTCATCTCATTCCTTGCCCCTTACCGTTAGGAAGAGTTAGGACTGTACACAGCCAGCCTCACAAGAGGGAGGGCTCCCGAGCTGCTGCTCTAGAGTGGCCTGTAGAAGTGCCACAGTCACGCAACCACCTCCCTGCTGATTGGGTGGTGTCTTTTAGGGCCCTGCTGGACGTTCTGTCACTCTTACAGCTCAGTTTCCAGAGGTCTCTCCCCACATCCCTCCACTGCCACGTCCCGTGCTGACCCTGCTCTGGGACTGGTGGGAAACGGAAATGGTGACTATTAACCTTCCCCTTGGAACTTCCCCTTTGCTCTCCACTAGGTCTTCAGAGAATCTAAACCATCTAAAGGTCTGGACAGGGGTGATAATCATTATTGTTTCTGTGTCTTCTGGATGCAAGCAGCTTATGCCAACCAAAAATGTCCCACTCACTGAAATAATGAAAAGGAGTGTCATATTCTTATCATTACTGGATACAATTACAGAATACTTTTTGTTCATGGTTATTATTAATAATAGCCTTCACTTTCTAGGGCTTGTCACGTACCAGGCACTGCGTAAGCAATTTACAGACATCAACTCATTCCGTCTTGGCCACTATCTGAGTTCAAGTTTATTTACTGTGTATTTCCTGCCATATCCACTAAAACATGTTTCATAAGGACAGAGACTTTGTGTACTTCACAGCTATGTCCCCTGTATTCATATATATATATATTTTTGAGACAGGGTCTCGCTTTGCAGTTCAAGCTGGCCCTGGGCTTACTATATGGCCCAGGCAAGCCTTGAACTCAGCAATCCTCCTGACTCTGCCTCATGACTGCTGGGATTACAGGCTTGAGCCACCAAGGCTGGCATTTGTGATAGGTGGTACTGATTGCCAGTGGGTGTGAGCCACCACACCTGGTATTGGTTTATGTGATTATCGGGGATCAAACTCGGGACCTTGGGCTTGCTAGGCAGGTGCTGGAACCACTGAGCTAAATCTCCAGCCCTCCTATATTCGTATTTTGTCTGGCACAAAGTAGACACTCAGTATCTTTTAAAAAAATGATTAAATGAATGAATGAATTAATGAAGGTGTTCTTGTCCATGTTTTGGAGAAGGGAAAAATCAAGGTTTGAAAAGAATAAGGACTTTGACAATGTCTTATAATCACAATTTTGAAGGGGACTGTCATGCCCAAGGTCTTAAATGTGACAATATATGCACCTACTCATTTTCCTAAGGAGAAAACTGCAAAGGACTAGGTAACTATTAACAGACCAGACATCAGCTCCAAGAAGTGTGATTCTGATCAACACCCTTTTCTCTTTGTCACGCTGATGGGCGGTAAAGTCAGCAACCTGCGCTTAGCATGAACCGGTGTGCGTGGTATCACCTGAGGTGGGAGAAGGAAGGGCAGCTCCCCATGCAGCACAATCCCCCGGCAGGAAGAGACTAGTCCTGACACCCGACTTCCCCGTGGGCGGGGTCATCTTGCCGACTGAGACTAGTGCACTGTTGGTGGTGGGGAGACATCACTGGTCGGCAGCCACCATCATAGCCATTATGCGGACTGAGTGGGGCAGGAAAGAGATGGGAGGGTGGAATCTGAACTGTAGCATCAAGAAAGATATGAGAAGGCAGCAGTGAGGAGAGGGCAGTGAATACCATCTTTGGCAGCTTCAAGGGGTTTTTTGACTGTTCCTAGTTGACAGCAACAGTGAGGGGCCAGGATGTCTTTGCTGCCATGCTGGTGCACCCACAAGCAGAGCTTGGCACATCTCCACTTAGTTACGCTTGGGCCTTCACACTCAGCGGTGCTACTCAATGAGTTAGTAGTTTCCATTCATGCCCACCCCTGCTTTCTCTGTTTAAACTGTGAATTATGAATCTTGCCAAATTGGGCAAAATTATAAAAACCACAAAATGCATTGGATGTCATAGCCTTCAGTTATCTTAGTTCATTAGAAAAACAGGTGTACCTTTTTTTCTTTAAGGAAACAGTATCAGGCAATGTCACACAATATTTCAAAATAGAGTTCGTCTTTGTCATCCAAGTAGTGAATAACAAGGAAATATTAAATGTTCTTTTTAAGGAATGATTTGAAATTAATTTCAATCCACTCTGATGATTCAGTAAAAAGAGAAATATAGGCTTCAGTAGGTTTCTTAATGTAGATTGTTACAGTAATTTAAAAACAACACATAGTAATAAAGTAATGATTCTATCACACTATCAGTGTGCTCAACAGCAAATAGCATATTTAAAAAAATAAATTTGTCACTGCAATAGATGCCAATGACTAGACTCCAGGTATTGCCTTCAGATTAGAAAGATTCATAGGATCATTTTTATGTGTTTTAGAAAGTTATTTACTCTGACAGAGATAAAAATATTAAAATTGTAATTATTCACAGCCTTTCACTCCTTCCTCACAAGGAGGATTGTTTTATATCAGCAATAATGGATTGGGTGGGAAGACAGGGAGGAGGCAGAAGGGAGAAACAGGGGGAAATACTTCATTTACATATGTGAGAACATAACATTTCCTGAAGGGAATCAAAAGACCTGGGAAGAGGATGAAGGTGAGAAGATCTGGTCAGAGAGGGAAGGGCTCAGAACCTTCTGGAAGCTGAAATGAGCAGCTGCATTGAGCAAAGAGCTATGGTGAAGGAGTTCTGGGAGAGAGAAGCATCCAGAAGCTTCACTTTGTGCTCTACAGTCAGCTGTCATAAGCATCATGGCTGGAGAAGGCCTTTCCTAAATTCCTACACAGCTGGCCTTTGATGCAGGGAGGAGCCTAGAAGATCCAGACAGTAATTGTAACACTGAATGCCTAGCAAAACGCCCATCCAGTGTGCTCTTATAGTCTTCAAAACAACTCTGAGGTGGTAGAAGAATTAACTTTTTTTCACACATGAGAAAACAGACACAGAAAGCCAACCCAGCTCTGCAGGGCTTCCCTAGCAAGGAAGAGGAATAGGCGAGAGACAGGCTCTTTCGCTTGCCTCACTCCTGGCCTATTTGCTTGATCATGATGCCTTCTCACCCCTCAGGCTATGGCAGTGTCACTCTAGTCAATTAGCACACATGGGCCACATCAGAAGGACATGTGAAGATCAGTACTACACCAAATCAACCAGCACCTTTCCACATGCTTGAGAGGTGAAGACCCCTTAAGAGTCTAGCATATCATTGCAGGTGCCACACACCAAGTTATCCATGTGCTTATGTATAACTAATTAATTATTTGTTAGGGAATAAAACTAAGAAATAATTCTTTTTCCAAATTTCATTAGTCTCTGACCTATTTTCTATATTCTTTTGGTAATAACCAAGTAATACTGAGAAAGATTCTTGCAGCTTTCAGACTATTGCTTCTCTTGAAGAACTCTATTTTGATTGGTCTTAAACTGATTCACGGGAAATCAAAGAGTATTTGTTCAGTTCTTGGTGCTGTGGTCATTTGTTAAAATGTAACCTCACCTATCATCCCTGCTGGATGTCACATCGGGGCAAATGTCTGGGAGAAGGGTTCTTTCCACAGATGGTCTGGGATAGTTATTAAATATCACAGGCTCACACCTAATCTAGAAATATAAATTTCTAAATTGTTTCTAGAACCAAAGCATCCTCCCATGATGTACAGTGGAATAAGATGAACACAGAACCAAGATAAGTTGGAATATAAAGACTTGAGTTAAATGAGTTGCTCCAATTAAAAGATAAATTGAGATACTTTGGGAAATACAGTGGTACCTTGGTGCTCATGGTTAATTGGTTCTGGGCAGCATGATGGATATCACAAAACAGCAAGTGTTGAACAGATTACTTTGGTGAGAAAGAATAGAGTTTGAGGCAGTCAACACCAGTGACTCGCAGTTTGTAAGTCTAGTACCAAAGAAGTGATGAGTGCTGGGACAAAATTTTCATGTACAAATGAGTCTAGTGCAACATTTGACAAGTCTCAAACCAGCAAAACATTGAGTTCCAACTGTACTAACCTTACTGATGACTAATTCTGGGAGGGCAAAGGGATGTTGGCATCAAAATAAATCTTTACTTTATTCAAGGTTGAGTATATATGGTGACCTGTATGCCTCAAAACTATTTTTTCCTATTATAACAATATGTAAACCAGGCTTGTTAGCTTGCTAAACAACACAAGTGTCATGACCTTCAGGATATTCTTTTGTGGGTTTGGATAGGGATCAGGACTATACCTTTGCTTTCTTCCAGAAGTGTGAAGCAGGCAGAGTTCTACCTTTCCTAGTTTGAAAGATTTTTTGGGCAAAATGAGATTGGAAATTGGGTTTCACTAGGGCACCCATCCTGTTGTCTCCTCTGGGATAGTAGTAAATACTGTGGGTCAAGTCATACTGTGAGTGAATTTGACCATGAGATGCTGGCTTGAGGTCTGATCTTTTGTCCTGAAGCAGAGACCCGGATGGATACCCATGGCTGCAAACAAAAACTCAACTTGGACAATCTGCTCTGAAGTCAGGGCTGCTGCCTCTACCTCAGGATAAATTGCATTGATCATCCAGCTAGGGAGCTGCTATCAGCACCAGAGAAAAGACATCATTTGGACATTATCAGTTTCTGAAGTGTCACACAGCACAATAGAGAACAGCTCCTTTAATTTTAGTCCACAAGTTAAAGCAAAAGACTAAGATGATGAATCAAAAAATGCTCTAAATACTTAAAACGAGAACTAGTATTAAGCCGAGATTTACAGTACTAAAAACACCTAACCTACCTTCAGAAAAGGAGGCTCAAAAGCTCAGCTTCAGAGAGTTACTCACACTAGACAAGAAGAAGGTCTAATATCTGGCCTCCTTTTCCTTTAGCGGTGTAAGGACCTTTACACTTACAACAGGCCATTTTTCATCGTTTCAGCCTATTTTTATCCCTGAGGTTTTAATTTCATTTTCAGTCCTCCATTTTCTCAGGCAATTAATATCTTCTCAGAAAACCGAAAATAACCTTGAGCATATGAGACGACCAAGTTGCTTAGGCCTCCTGGGTGGGAAGCCCGGAGAATTCCTCAGACGGCCCGCCGGGGCGTGGCCTGCACGCAGGCCTGCAGCCCGGGGCCTGCCTCCCGGGCCTCTTCACAGCAGCGCGCCGGAGCTGCATTTGTCTTAGGCGGAGACGAGGCGGAGTGGAGCCCGCCCGACTCCGGACCTGCGGTTCCGAGGTGGAAGGAGTGCAAGGCTGCTGTCCAGTCCATTAAGCAATCCCTTGTAGCTGAAGGGCTTCATCTATCAATCTCGCGTTTCAGCCAGTAATCTACTTATTTACGGGCTTAATTACATTTTCAGGTCACTTGAACATTTCTCCCAGATATTTCATAAAACGAGTCCTTCTTTTACTTGTCTCACAGTTTATTTCACAAAATCTGCCCTATGTTGGAATGGGAAGTTATTTATAAAAAGATAAACAAGTGAGATTTCTACCTTCAAAGTGTCCGGAGTTAACACAGGAATGATTTGGGTCTCAGGCACAGTGACGATAGCAGATTGATCTGAAACTGCATGTAGCAGCCACCGTTCCTGAAAGAGAATGTCAAATATTGATTTCCCGGTGCTTTTATGACCCATTTAACAACAGGCATTTTGGATTGGTTATATCTTAGGGCTGGAGAAAATTTCCCAGCCAGTCTCCTTCTGAGCTCCTCTTAATTATCTTCTCTGAAATCTGGGTAAAAATTGATGTTCAGCCCTTGGCCTTGAAAACACACACCCACCCACACACACCCCAGTAAAGGAGACTAACACGACTTAGAGTACCTAACACTTGAGTCAGTTTGGATGGAAGTTATTCATATGTTTTCCATAGCTACTCTACTAAACTGTGTGAGGGGAGGTCCACTGGATACGTCTGCTAACAAATTCTCACTAATTGACCTGGAGCCACTCAATTTTTATGTAATAAGTGTTGAGTGTTTCGGGGCCCAGCCTTGCCAGCCAGGGCTGGGTCTCCTCAAAGCCTTTTACCTGCTTGGCTTTCCAAATGGAACATTTCATGTTTTGCCAAATTTTTAAAAATACTGGGAGTCAGAGCAGCCATCTTACTCTCCAGCTCCTTGGGCTACTAATTATGCAGCGAAGGGTATAAGGAAGGCTTTACAAATCATGATGTCCATTAGGAAGGCGTCGGAAGCCCTTCCACCGGGCGCCCCTCGCGTCAGCGCACCGTGGCTGTTCCCGGGGGAGGCGGCGCTGCGTTGTGCTTCCAGCCGGGCTTCTGTTCTGTTTCCCCAGCACTTGGAAGGGAAACAAAACAGGCTTAATGAAAAACACACACGGGAAATGCTTTATTATTTCATCATCCTCACCTACTGCGCTCTGGCACCGCTCCGTGATTAGGGAAGGCCTTTTCCTCCATGAGTGGCCGAGTGGGGTGGTACAGACTGATGCTCTGTCATTTCCTGTCAGAGAGTTTTGGAGGAATTTGCTCTTATTTCCTCCTGGCCACATCCCCCTGACGCCCATCCCTCTCTCCTCAGCCTCAACATTGGCCACATGCCCCACAGTTCAGTTGTGCTAACGACAAAACAAAGTCTGTCAGAAGTCGCGGGGTGGGATCCCTGGAAACTCTGGGATAGCAAATTTAATCAACCTCTAACCCACAAATGCTGAGAAATGGGTCAGAACCATCAAATGGATCCTGACCTCAGAAAGGACTGAGGAGCCCTGTGCTGGGGAAACAGTGGGTCGTTGTGTTTACTTAGAGGGGAGGGTACTGAAGGCAGGGAGAATATTAATTCAGACTCTAGTCTTCCCACGTGCATTTTCTTGTATTTTCCCCAGAAGGGAGAGTCAGATAGCAGACATTCCCCAAATCTCATTGGACCTTTAGCCAGTGAATAACCCTTTCATAAAAATGTCTCCATTTCTCTACTCCACACAGGGTGAAACCTGCATATAATAGACAATGCACTTATTCACATGGCATTCAGCAACCCCCAACCACCGAACAATCCAGGCATGGTCAAGCAGGTATGGCTGCCCAGGAAATCGGCGTGCCTTGGTAGGCCTCCAGTACTTGTCTGTAGTAATGTATCAGTAGCAGCTTTTATTCTGTTGTTACTGTTTGGCAACTTGGAAACAGTACCAGGTCTTTTACATAGAAGATACTTAATAAATACTTGGCCTCTGTTCAACAAGTATCCGATTGAGTTCTACTACTTATCCTGGGGCAGAAGACTAAGCCATCACCCGACTTTTGGGGCACGACAGCGTGTGCTTTCATCCATGCTCCTGTTTATTGGCATTCTCTGGAGGGTCAACACCACATGCTACCAACATTAAATTTCTAAAAATCTTTGAAAATGGCTCTATAGACTATTCTTTCTTCGTGAAATATCTATCAGACCACCTTGTAAGGGTAGCTGTGAGCTAGCATCTGGCTCTGTCGAAGTACTATCAGTGGCATGGGTCCTCAGTACTATTTCTTTACAGTTTCCCTGAATATATAGTTCTTCTCAATGAATATTTGTTGACTGAAAAAGGAACAAGTCTAAAACTGGTTAAATACTAAAGAAGTTTGTGTGGATGTCTTGTGGTAAGAAGTGGTCTAGACATGTAACTCCACCTATGTCATGTGTCCAGCCTCAATGTAGTCCCCAGTGGAAATGGAGAAGTAATTGTGTAAAATAGTTTGTCAAATGAAAAAGTTTTGAGATGAGGACAAAATAGCTCTCTAAAGTGAAACAAGTGAACATGCTTGTCGCCACTGACTGGCACGAGAATTGTGTTTTACATGTCTGTGTTTCATTGTGAGGTGTTAACAAAACTTGTTAATCCCATCAGAGTTGATAACTACGGAGGCATGAAAATCCTGAAGACACTAACATATGGTTACAATCGAAAGAATTTTTAATGTGGAAAGACTAAAAAACCCAAAGTGCTAAGGAAAAACAAACCTCACTCGTCAGTGTGCAGGGAAACATTTGGCAGTAAACATTCAGAAGGATAGGAAGGAGTCATCTAACTTTCTGGAAAGGTCTGTACCGAGCCATGGACAACTGTTGCCAAAAAAAATGGATGAAACTAGAGCTATTTTTGTCTGGGCTGTTCCAGTGGTTTTCAAATGTTACTGTGCTTTTAGATCACCCAAAGAACTTTTAAAAAATACTGATTCTGGGGCCTCATCCCAAATCATTTAAAGTAGAATTTCTAGTGTTGGAACACAAGCATCAGCAATTTTTAAAGCTCCCCACATGATTACAATTCATGGTCAAGTTTGGATCATTGCAATAGGTCTTAAATTTTAGTTTCAGAATCACCTGGAGACTTTGTGAAACTATTGTTTTCTGTGCCCACACTGCAGGATTTCTAATGCTTTAGATCTGGGGCAAAGGCTAAAAGTTTGTATTTTTAACAAATTTCCAGTTACTGCTACTGCTGTTTTTGGAGTATATCCCAAAAAGTAATGGACTAGCGTGTCTGCCTTCAAGGTCTGGATCCTGTGAATCTGGTAGCAATTCAGGAGAGACCTAAGGGTTTGTTCCTGACTTCTTGGTGATAATGCACTTCCTAAAATTTTTTCCACCACCTGTGATTAGGTTTTTGATCACAAGGGCTATGCCAGTCTGTGCACAGTGAAGTTCAGTGCTCGAGCAGGCTGGGAGATACACAGCCCTGGACTGTTCCCTAAGACAGGTGGGTAAGTTAGAGAGGATTGTGACCAGCCTCGCTAGACTTTCAATGTAGATAAAAGAGGTCTGTTTTAAAAGACGATAGTAAAGAGAACATATGTTAACAAGAGAAGAGAGTGGTTGGTTTTAAGCCATGGCAGAAATTCATCTTGGAACTGTAAGTTCATAGCCTTCCCTCACCTAGATTTTACAAGTGATCTTCTAAGCATCATTTAGAATTTCTATATTGGCCAATGGTAAGTTGCTCTTTATACTATAAAAAGTTTGTGACAAACAAAGAGAAGCATGGTATTCATTCAAAATTGCTAGAGGGAAATTTAGACTTCAAGGATTTGATTTGGAAGAGTTAGAAGTGAGGTAAAGATTATGACTTCATCACCATCGCAGCTGCTGCTAATTCCTAACCAATAATAGCTCCTTGCTAATGACTATTTCAAGGAAGGGCTCAGTTCTCACTTCTACAGCCAGCCCTCGGTGACTGCAGAAGGAGAGACAGCTGGGAGCCACCACACAGGCCTGGCTCCGCAGTCCTTCCTCCCCCCCTAACTCACCTAGCTTATTCTTAGGGTGACCTTTGGGTTCTCACAAGGCAGTAGTACTTCTAACCTTGTGTTTTCAAATTGAGGTGTGTTTTTTTTTTCTTGCCGGTACTGGGGATCAAACTCAGGTCCTTGTGTGTCCAAGATTGGTGAGGTACCACTTGAGCTAAATCCCCAGCACTAACCTTGTGTTTTCAAAGCGCAAGTTCTTCATCAGATACACAGCGTAGCATTTCCAAAGCTTTATATTAAGAGGTGAAACCATGTCTTCATGCTTCCTTTTCCAAAAATGTTTTAAAATGAATGCCTGAAAATAATGTAATAGAGAGATTATAAATTGTATGTGACTTACTAAGGTCTGTTGGGTGTCCGCAGGCAGATCAATATTCCATCTGTTACATCCAAATGAGCTCTTTTCTTTCAGTCTTATTAAATGTATAATATTTAGTTTTTTCATTTTTAGTGATGAGCAGAGAAAAGGTTTGTCAAGACCTTGTGCTATCTACAGTCATTGGGTTCATTCTTTACTTTGGAATGTTTGGCTTTTAGGTAAAAAAACCTTTTGAAATAAACCATAAAACATTAAAGCCTCAATTAAAGGCAAAACGATGGGGTTGTGAGCTTTTAATCAAGGTTTATCAAATATGGAATTTGGTGTAGTTCTTTGTTAAGTTTGTCCTTCAATATCAGGCTAACCTAATAATTTCCAAACCATAGCTCTGGTTTGGGCAGGGGAGACATAACAAAAATAAAAAGGAAAGGGCCCACCTTCAGTACATGGATCCTCTTTATATTTAAACATGCTAGATACTTAGAATGTAAAATATCCTCTGGGTGTCAGATTTTGCTTGAACACATTTTTCTTTTAAAATTGTTGGGTTTTTTTTCCCCCTCCAGTAAAGCTGTGGGAGATTTTTCTTTTGTGGTATTTAAAATAAGATAAAATTTAGCTTATTTCATTCCCTGAATATCCCCTTCCCCTCTGAAGGCTTAATAACCACAATCCTAAGATTTATGGTGAGTGAAAAAGAAAAATAAGTAAATTATCTGACTGAGGAGCCATTCTTCCTTTCTCTAGCCATACAGACTATTTTAAATGCTGCTAGTAGCAGTCTAATTAAAATAATTTCTGTCAGAAGTCTGTGAAATATGTAGCCACAGCCCAGCTCAATGTTCTCGAGCAGGAATGACAAATCTCTGCTTAATTGGTATTTAATATGGCAGTGCAGGATTGGTAATTCTCTGGGATAAAAGGAGATAGCAAATGGAAATCTCTTGCTTGGGGCAGGGCGCCTTGGAAGAGGACCAGACCAAATGGTGCTTACCCCCAAACAGTTCCTATCAAGAGCTGTTATTTTGGCCATCATTTATGAAATAAAAGACAATTAATGTACATTTTATGGCTAGCTTGAGTCCTAATTAAATACAACTATGTACAAAGAATGTGAAGGTCCCAAGTTTCAGAGACCAAAATAAATACTGGCAGAATTATGGTGACCAGCACAGCCCTCGCTCATCTTGTTATCCTATCTCAGAGATAAGCACCTTGGGAAAGAAGAAGCGACTCCTGAGGGTCAGTCATGAGCTTAACTTCACATGCACTGTAGCAATTTGGAAATGCAGAAAGACAGAAGGAGGAAATTTTTCTGTAGTCCTCACATGGCCATCACTCATAAATTGTGGCATTTCCTTCTGTTTCTTTTCCAGTTTCTTTTATTTATTCTACAGTATGTATAGCTCATTTTGTGCTTTGCTTTCTTCACTTAATATGAAACAAACACATAGACATGCTTTAATGAAAGCTTAATATATCACTTTAATGTTTACACAATACTCTATCAAGTGGGAGGTAGGAACTATAGTTGAATTTGTCCTGACTCTGTGTCAGGTGCCATTCTATGAATTTTACATGTATTAGCTCATTAAGCCCTGAGTCACTCATTTTATCATATACATTCTGTAGATGAGGATATGAATGCAGGGAAAGATTTTGCTCATTTGTCCAAAATTTATGAAGTGATGAATAGAGTCAGGATTTGAATAAGTGCAATCTATCCTACAACATAAAACAGTTTCAATCCCTGTTCCCATCCCATCTCCTTTGTATGACCAGATGTGGGTCAGTTAACTTTCTCCCTAAATAGTCAAATTGTAAGTATTCTACATGTTGTGGCCCACATGTAATATACTTATTTATTCTGAGACGGGAACTAGCTATGTTGCCCAGGCAGGCCTTGAACGTGGTATCTTTCTTCTTCAGCCTTGCCAGTAGCTGTGATTACAGGTACACACCACTGTGCCCAATGTACCAGGTAAAATTTCTATGACATGGCCATCTTCTCCTTTTTTTTCTTCTTCACATTTTAAAGATTTTAAGTCCATTTTTAGCTAACTGCCTACACAAAAATAGACCACAAGGCTGGTTAGCCCATAAGCCATAGTTTAACAGCATCACGCTAAACTAAATCTAAGTTAAACCTGGATGTGTGAGAAGCAATTAAGAGAATCCATTTTGACAAGTTCTTGACACTGGAAAAACCCAACAACTTATTTGATGGAATGAATTATTCTTATTTTGTCTTGTTTTGTTACTATGATATACTACTTATGCATTTTGTATGTATACATACATATACGGCAATTGAACTGACTGAAGATGTTCACTTTCATGAAAACGTTAAAAAATAATTGTGATAGGAAGTCAGCTCACGACCCGAATGAATTTGTTCTTCATATATCTTGGACAATGAATGAAAAAAATCACAAATTTCAATTTACTCTCTATGCCTTTGAAGCTCGCATCAAATTCTGGCTCTTTGCTCCTTCTCTTGTGGGAACCGCTCTCAAACAGTGGTCCAAGAACGCGATGTTTTATTTGCAGAGCAAATTCTTAGGCTCCGTCCCAGGATTACTGAGAAAAACTCTGAAGATGGGGCACATCCGAGTTTAACAGCCAATGCTTTAAGGAAATCTAACTCCAAAGTTGTTTTTTTCTTTTTGGAATAAGGTTGTGTGTTTTATGCACACACATGTTCACATGAACAGGACTACCTGTGAGCTAAAAATATCCCATATTAGAGTATTATATTTTGACCCACCACCATTTAGACCAGCCACAAGAGTCAGAATGAACAAGTTCTAGAGTCGTGTATTCATCTTATACAAGGGGATGAATAAATCTTTACCACCATGGCTCTCTTGTTATATGACATTGCATTGATTTTGTCACAGCTATTTCCTGGTTCATCACTTACACATGACATTCCTCATGACATTTGAGGACTAGGGACTTATATGTTGAAAACTCCTCTTTAAAGGTAATTGCAAGCACTACACTAAAAGCTTTTTAATATAGAAAAGCATATATTGCTAAAAGGAATGAAGAAACAATGACTGAAAACTCCCCATCTGCTGAATGACATAAACCTGGAAAGTTAACTTCAGTGAACCACCTACAGGATAAGCTCAGACACACTCACATCAAAACCAAGTCAATGAAAACTAAAGACAAATTAAAAAATTTGGAGAGCTGCCAAAGAAAAATGGGATATTACACATAGGAGAACAAAAATTTTTCATAAGACACCTTGGAGAGGAGGGCAAAGTAGTATAATAGTAGTTTTCAAGTGCTGAAAGAAAAGCTATCTCAGCACATAATTCTGAATCTAGAAAAAGTATTGTCCTGGAATGAAGGCAAAATAACATTCTTAGAAAAAGGAAAATTTAGATAATTCATTGCTAAAGGAAGTTTTTCAGAAAAGGAAGTGAAAATTGATGTCAAGTCACTTTGGGATGTCAAGAAGGAAAAGGGTGCTTCCGAAATGGCAAATACCTGGATAGATAGATAGATAGATAGATAGATAGATAGATAGATAGATAGATAGATATCCACAAACATATATATGTTTATATGCACATGTTATATATGTATACACATATATTTTAAATATACACATATTTTAAATGTATATATATATATATATTGAATGCTTTTCTTCTGTTTCAAAAAAGGGGTTGAAACGTTGAAAGGGAAAACATTGTAACACTGATAGAATTTTCAATATGGATAGATAATGCCAACTCCTACATCATGGGAGAGGTAAAAAAGATTAGTAAGGTGATGTGTTTACATTTGTTTGAAATGGCAACATATTAAATCTTAAACAGATTGTGAGAAGTATATTTTATAGTATCTCTAGAAAAACTTCAAAAAAACCTAACAAACATATGAAGGGTTATATTCAAAGTCCAATAAATTAAAATAAAATTATTAAAAAGTTTCTCTAATACAAATGAAGGAAGGACAGGGGATGAACAAAAAAACCATGGAAAATATAAAAAACATAAGCTTAAATATAAACATTACAATAATTGCATTAAATATAGTCTTTTGACAGTAAGTACAGTGGCATACCCCTGTGATCCCAGTTACTCAGGAGGCTGAGGCAGGAGGATCGAAAATTCAGGGTCAGCTTGGGAAAGTTACAAGACACTCTCTCAAAATAAAATGAAAATGGACTGGGAATATAGCTCAGTGTCCTCTGGGTTCAACCTCCAGTACCACAAACAAAAATTACAAAATATAAAAGACAGATTAACAGAATAGATTTTATTTTCTGTGGTCTGCAGTTTAAACTGAGGGCCTATGCACTGAGGGGCAGTCCATCCCTAGCACTCCACTCATTTAAAAAATAATTATAATATTGTCTAAGTAAGTCACTAAGTTTCCTGGATCAGGCTCAAACTTGCAATTTGGCTGCCTCAGCCTCCCAGGGTGCTTGAATTACAGGTGTCTGCCACCACACCTGACTGAGTTTTTATCTTTTAAAATTATGAACTTTCCCCACCCCACTGTGTGCTTCCCATAGGAAATTCACTTTGCATATAATAATGTAGGTAGAATAAAAGTAAAAGGCTACAGCAAATATATCTCAAGAACACAATTGAAAATGTCACTTTCATCTGCTTTTCCTGGAAAATGTCACTTAAGATCTCTGACATCACAATACGAAGTCAGTCTATGAAAGTATTTAAGTGAAATCCCTAACTTACTGTTTAGGGGCAATCAACTTTGCTTGAGGTATTTCTCATTTTCACTTGGGCTAAATATAATCTTAATTATAAATCTTTCTTCTGTCATTTCCAAGGGGTTTAAACATCCATGAATGTTTTTGTGCAGTGATGAACACGGCTAAGTACAAAGATTGATTTTCATTCTAAGGCAAAAATCAACCTGAATAGTCACATGTAATCCTTAAATTGAGAGAAACACACAGTCCCCAGGCTCACATGTAACTCTGAGTGTTTATTAAGCATCATAAATACATCAGATTTGTCCACGAGCTCACACATCGACATGCACACACAGGCAGGCCACAGCTCCTCGGAAGCCACCCGTGTTCCCTTCCTCAGCTGAGGCAGGCAATGCATATGGTTCCTGTCAGTAGCACTCCTTTAGAGAGATAAAAATCCGGCAACAGCTAAGTTCAGTCCCTCTCCAGCGGCCCTTTCCTTTGATTTCCAAAATATCAAGTGACTGTTCACTAAACTATAATTGCCAATCTTACCCAGTCCTACCTTGAGAAGAAGTGGAAAGAAATGGCCCGTTTCAAAAATTGTTCCCAGTACACTGAATAATTAACTTGCCTTAATTATTTGTGGTAGTAGCTTTCATTGCTAATTTTTTAAGAAAAGAAAAAAAAATCTAGAGATATCAACATTGATTAACTATCTGCAAAAAAATCTGTGAAAATAATTTAGGGAAATAACGTCATGTTTCTTGTTAATATACAGTATCAAACATATTTAGTAGCATAATAATTAGTGATAGTCATGGGCAAGTTTCTTAAGAACACTTAAAGATATGAAACAAGAATTGTTTTCTTCAAAGCTGGCTTGAATTCAACATGAAACATTGTTTTCTTTCTTTTCTGTTCTTCCTGTCCTTAACTTTTCTTCTGCAATGTGAAAATACAAGGCAGATGTCTTCATCTCACTGGAATGCTTTTAACCTTAATGAAGGGTTGTAATAAATCAGTGCCTTTCGACCTGCTTTCTATCATCAACACATACACTCTTTTCTAAGGTAATAGTCTCTACAGAGATTATTAGAAATAATTAGGACAAGCTAGAACTTACAGTTATTTGTATGTTAATAGACCTATAATGGCCATTTGTTAGTTATCTTTGATATTTTAAAAGTTATCTTACTTGGATCTCTAGAAACTATACTTACTAGATAAGATCTTTTTTGTAAAAAGCCCCATCAAAAATATTATTATGCCAGAATATGCGTGTATGTGAAACTCAAACAAAGATTGTTAAAGTATAAGTGAATGATTTTGAGAGTTACATGTACAGATAATACCAATTTACAAATAAACAGAGAAATAACCTTTTTCATTCTAAGCTTTTCTTGATTATCATAAAATTGAAAATTATCTTTTCTTAGCTAAAGGATTTCAATATTTCTCATTTTATATTTTTTGTTTACTCACAATTCCCAGATGCCAATTTCTTCAATAAACAAAATTCTAGTACTCTGAACTTCTCTCATTAATACAGAGAAGAAAAATAACCTGCAAAACTGGAGCTCAAAAGAGAGAGGAGGTATAAATAATCTCATAAAATGTGATGTCTCACTGACCTATTTTACATGGATGAAATCCAGTGATAGCAAAACAAATCGCTATTTTCTCAAATCCAGTGAATTAAGATGCAACGTGGATTAGTGCTAACACCTTGGACTAAAAATGACTGAAGCCAGGATGTGATAGGTTTGAATAAGCTTTGCAGAACACTAAGCGAAGATAAATTTTCCTAATGGTGACATGCATAAGAAAATTTTACAAGGCAGACTAACTACTGATCTTGATTCCCAAATGTTTAAAAAGCTGTTTCTGACTTCCAGTGAATCAAATCTACACACTCACCTTTCAAAAGGCCATAAAGTTTCATGTGTGAAACTCTGGATGGAAAATTATGAGACTTCATAGGCCTCCTTCTCAGGCAAGGAGCGTGTGGCTACCCCAGCTCTGCAGAATGCCTGTGCCACTTCCGCTTCTCCTCCAGTCTGGGTTGCCAGGAGACGGAAGCTTTTCATGTACGTTAGTAGATCGGGTTGATGCAGTCTCAAGACTGAAATTCCACTATCAACTCTGCTATGAGTGACGTTAAAAAAATTGCTCACCTCGTTGAAGCTCAGTTGCATCAGTTTTTAAATGGGGTTGAAAGTACCCTGCACTTGTGCATGTAATCGCTGATAAACAGTAAAGCGAGGCACAGCTTTTGGTTCAGGCTGGCTGGGTTCTGCAGATGCAGTTGGTGCTGCTTCCAGTAGCTGCCTGACCGTCGGCATTCATGGCTTGCTCTTTCCTTTCCAACTGGTTCTCACCGGGCACACTTTGCTTTAGTCATAGCTCCAGTCAGAGGACGATGGGGCCTCAAAACTGACCTAGTTTAAACTCCTCATGTACACTAGGGAAAAACCCAAGGCCTTTGAAGGAATCAAGATTTGGATCTAGGTCTTCAAGTGTGGTCTTAATTCCCCCATGCACTGGCTTCACAAACATTCACTGAACACCCGTTAAATGGTAGGCCAGCACTTCTCTACTCTGGGAAGAGCGAGGCTGCTTCCTAAAGCCATGCTCCACAAAAAGAAGGTCATGATCAGTTTCAGTGTCAAGACTGTGACACCCAAGGGTGAGTGTGGCATTTCTGAAGCACTCCTGGAGTTGGTGATGAACTTGGACCTCGGGCCTCAGCTAAGGGCTTAAGCCAGTCAAAGAAATTGAAGGCAGCGAAAGCCCACATCCGGCCTGTGCAGGGTTTGAGAAAAAGCTCAGTGGGGAGCATATGGTCCCTACTGCTCAGAGGAGAGTTCCGTCTAAAGCAACAAAAAGCTACATGAAAAATAAGCAAAAGCATCCCAGAAGCCAGTCTCTGACAACCATACATGATGTGATACTTGGAGACTTGGTCTTGCTAAGCGTGTGAGCAAGAGGCCCGGGTGGACATGGCAGGCTGAGCTCAAAGGCTCTTCTGGGCAAAGCACAGCAGGGCCAAGGTGGAAACTTTTTCCAGGGTGTAGAGAATTTGGCAGTTTGAATTCCCAGAGTTTGCACTGTTAAATGAAAATTACTAAACTGTCATATAAATATATGAACTAATTTGTCTATAATAGACTCAGAATACTTTTCAGGGCTAGTATCTGTGGCTGAGTTAATGTCCTATTTTAACCATTGTTAGGTCACATTTTTGGAGCTACATTAGCACTTTTCCATTATTGTTATTGCCGTCACTATTATTATTGCTAAGCAAGCCTTCCTTTAAGTGAGCACTTAGAAAGAGGTTTAACGTAGAACTCTAGAGAAAGCAGGGCTGCCCCAGGTGAAAGAGGAGGCCCCTAGCCCAGGATGTCCTGAAGAACTTCAGCCAAACCTTCATACTTCAAGGGTACCAGAGTTTGAGAACCACTGCATTGCATGACTTTTTCTTCAGTGTATACATCTCTAAATAGAGCTCAGAAATATTTCATTCTAAGAAGCCAAAGAAGCTTTGTTTTCCCAAAAAGGATTAAACGTGTTTCTCTCCATCTTTATCTGGTTCTATGCGTTAAAGTCAATGAAAAAGGACTTTGCAATCCCTCTTCAGAAAGACGCTTCCTTTGTGTCTGCACGTGTTGCTCTGGCTGGCAGGTTCCTACTGTGGAATTATGCAGATTCCCAATGGTGAAGAAGGTCTTGTTGGCCCGGGCATAGGCTCCAATGACCTATGTTAACACAATCGCTTCGGTGTTCCACAGCTTTGAGGTCTGCTTTTAGGAGCTGGGGAGTGGTTTTGATGAAGCTCTTTCACTACTACAACTGTGAAGACTCTTGCATTGGGAACTGAGAGGGCAGGCGGCCATCAGTTTGTCAGAAAAAAGGTGCACTAAACGTACATATTAACAGAGCCTGCTACGGGATCTGAAACTACTGTTTTTTTGTAAGTAGAGAAGGTTTTGAAAAAGGCTCCATTTAAAGCAGTATACTTCAGCACACTGATTCATCTTATAACGAAAGACTATAACAAAGGAAGGCCTTCCTTTGAATAATTCAGGTTGGAATTATCATTGATCCAAACTACTTTTTGCACACTTACATTCAATCTAAAGGCTAAACGGTCCATTTATCCCTGAGATTAATGTATGACAACTCTGATTTACATAAACCTTGGACTAAGCCCATATCTGTCAACTACTTTGGAGGAACATGGCCAATATTTAGGTTCATGTTTGGGCTGGAAAATGTAGTATTACTCTAAACATGCTTTTGTGCTGGGAGATTTTACTGTACAGAAAGCTCTGCTTTTCTCCTTGTGCTCAGTGAAGCAAATCAGCTCAACTGGTCTAATCTCTAGGACTTTTTATACTAAATTACTTATTTTTCCTATTCACAAGAACAAATGAAAATTAATATTTCTGTTCCATATGACTCTACAAGTAAATTACGTAAAATTAAAGCAGTTTTTCCTATACTGTTATTGCAAGGATATAATTGGACTATGAAGGGGTGGTACTATAAATAACACTGTTTTTTATCCAAAATGGACTGACTGCTCTTATTTGAATATATTTTCATTTTCCTATTTTTGAGATAATATCCAAAGAATCTGATTTCTTCTATTTTGCTTGTGTATGTGGGAAAGAAAAAAATGATCCATAATTCTAGGTATTTTCTGAAAAGAGAGAAATAATATTTCCTGTTTTCAAAATGTTCCTTAAGAGTTAAGAGCGAGCAATGTCCTACCAGGTGACCAGCTTGATCCCTACGGATGTGCTTTAGGATTCTAAAGGCTGAGTCATGCTTGCTTCCTACAGTGAGCCAGTCTCACTCACTGCCAAGGGGCAGAATCGTACAGAGGGGAAACTCTAGCCACTGCGTCAAGGATGAGCCGAGCACCGCGATGGCCTCACCAAGTGTATTTCCTTTCACACACCACGATCTAGTGGTCCGAAGGCTCGTCCTTACAGGAAACAAATGTGAACCAGGAGTAGCTTTTGTGTTCTCTATCAGAATTCTCTCACAGGGAAAATATCGCATCCACAAGAGTCTGGTTAAGAAGGGTGTTTACTTCTCTCCCTACTCTGGCTCTCTACCATTTCTCTCTCTTCTATCCAACCTTACCCAATGTACAGTACAGCAAAATAAGGAGACTGAGGCAGAGATAAAAATGAATGGAAAAGTTGATAGCCTGTCTCAGCTGATCCTCTGTCTCCCTGCACAAACAGGTAAAGAGGGGCCCTGCTTTACTGATGTAATGATAACAGTCCAGTAAAAGGCCTCAGATGAAAGGTCAGAAATACACCAATCAGAAGTTGGCATCGTTCTGGACAATGTATTTCCCAAATCCTTGGTATCAACGTGTCCAGTGTGGGAATTTATCATAAGGGAAAGAACCATAAATGTGCACCAAGATTTAGCTACAAAGTGTTCATTGCAGCATTGCTTTTAACAGCATAAAACTGGAAATGATCTCAGTTTCCTGCATAATGGTTTAAGATATAATCACACATAGAGCAAGCAACTATTAAAAAGCAAGGCCATCAATGAATATTTAATAAGATGGAAAGATTCTGTGATATATTAAAAGGTGGAAATAAAAGATTACATTAAAATATGTTTGTGTAAAATATCAGAAAGAAACACAATAAAATGTCAATCGTTATTTCTATATTATATTTGGGTTATTCATGTATTTTTAGATATTATACAATAAATATGAACTGCTTTAATAAGAATTTTTTTAATTGGGAAAGAGGAGAAATGAAAGATATGATATGTCTGTGTATAAACTGAACAAATGATTCATTAATTAGAAATCTGTTATACCATCACATTTTAAGTGTAGTACAAATAAAATATGATTTCTTTGTAGAAAAGTTTAATTGTTTCTTTAGGAAAACTGTCTTCACCTTGGCAATTTGCAGCCTATCCACTGTCACATGTTTTACTTTTATTCTCTTTCTCTCTCCAAACAAAGTTCAGATTTACAGCACCTGCCGTTGTTTTTAATGTAGTAGTCACACCTAATTTCTATAGTGCAGTGAAATTTCAACACTCTCCATTTCACACTTTGCCTTTAGCAACAAGCAGTCTGGGAGATATAAAACCAAGATATTTTCTAAGGGCAGGTAGCAGACACTTTTACTAAATATGAAATACCAAAGCCTCCCCAAGCCAGAAGGGCATTTACTAAAAAGGTTGTAAGTAAGAACCAGATAATTTTAAGCTACTCAGATGGGGCAGCTTTTGAAGTTGGATATGAACGCCTGACGGCAAAGAGATCTTTGTAAAGAATCAGGAGCCATTTTCTAGAAAGAACTACAAAATATCCATCTGGAAGAGGAGCAAACTTGACCTTTGAATAAACAGAATAAAATAGAGTTCCTTTTTGCTCACCAAAGCTGAGAGACACTATAGGAAGACGATGGTGAAAGGTATGGGTTATAGAATCTCATTCTCAGATCTAGTCCAAATACTGACTATTGGGGCTTGGGAGAGTTTATTATTTCCCTGTGCCTCCGTAGTTAAAAGGTTATTACAGTCTCATAAATTAAAACAGAAGTTAACAAAATAATGTTGAGAACTTGCACAGTCTTGATAAATGAAAAGCATTTTATAAATGTTACTGTTTTACTATTTTTAACTATTTTATTTTATTATTTTCATTTAGCTCGATCCTAAAACGAATAAAGGGTCTTATCTTTCTACGAATTCCTAGAAATAGAAGAAATTCTTTGGAAAGAATTTATTTGGAAAGTAGATGTATATTTCAGAATTATTTGAAATTCATACATATGGGTATAACTGTTACAGTTCGTTACTTCCGTTCATAGTTGCAATTCCTAACCTTTCAATGTTCTTTGCTTCCAATTACATTTCTACATAGCTCTACACCCCAGAATATATACATACAATGGGAACGACCAACTGACTCTGTAAGGTGGAATCGGTAGGATGGTCATAAATCGTGCTTTGAAAAACTGCTCTTTAAAACAGGAAGCGATTTGTATATTTCCCGATTTCTTAAATCTAATCTTTAAGCAAAGGTTTCTCCTTTTGCTGTAAATCTCACTGTGGTTGCAGAGATGGACATATCGTTAACAATTCTGAAAAGAGCTCCTGAGTAACAGAAACTCCACTTCATCTTGATCACCATGCCACTTTCCCAGTACTTTATCAAACCGCCACTACCTAAAAGAGCATTTAACACTTCAGGGTATACTGACTAATGTTCCATCTGGCACAATATGGTTTGCTACCTATTTTGGTATGAAACTGAACCACACTTTCTGTTAACCAACCTTAATGAAAGCCAAAAATCAGCTGTGAGCTTTATACTTATCTCTCAGGACTGAACATACAGGTGGATTTTTATGACTGTTGGACTTTAATGGTACCGACTGTGGGATTTAAATGGTACAATATATGACAAGACATGTATAGTCAGTATAGGGAAAACGAATAATGCTAATAGCTAAAATCTACACTGGCCACAAGCATGCAGAAAACTAACTGCTATTGCTGTCAAAAACATTATGTTGGGAACTCAAGTAAAGCAGCAAAAGACCAAGGTTCAAGAATCCCAAAGAAAAGGAAGACCTTAGAATTAAGCTCCATGATAACAGGGGTGTTAGTTTTTTTCTTCTTTACTATTTACAGGATTGACATTCAATAGTTGTTGAAGAGATGGAGAAATGAAGAAAATTAAAAAATAAAAACTTCATCTAGAAGATGAAAAGTAGAATTACCATCTTGTGCAACAATCCTACCTCTGGCGTGCTAAGGAGACATTTGCACTCTGTTTATTGCAGTGTTGTTCACAATACACAGGAAATGGAATCAATGAGGTATCCTTCAATGGCAATAATGCTGAATGGCACATTATTCTGCCTTAATGAAAAAGGTAGTTCCATCTCTTGGGACAACAGGTAAATTGGAGGACATTATGTTAAGTGAAATAAACCAGGTATGGAAAAATAAATACTACATATTCACACTCTAAAAATATTCCAATTCATAAAACTAGAAATTTTTATGGTTACTAGATGGTTACTAGGGCCTGAGGCAGACAGAAAGGATCAGGCAAATACTGGTCAAGGAGCACAAAATTTCAGCTAGGTAGAGGAATAAATGAAAGAGATCTACATGATAACTATAGTTAATAATAACATATTATGTACTTGAAATTCCTAAAAGGAGATCTTAAATATTTTTACAAAAAATATTATTAAATATGTATTACATTAAGTACCTTGACTTAACTATCCCAGGATATATACATATTTCAAAAAAATCCCTGTAGATGTAAATGAGTTCTAGACTGTATGATAGATTTTTTGTTGTTTTGTTTGTTTGTTTGTTTGTTTGTTTGTTTGTTTTTTTCTTTTTGAGACAGGGTCTCGCTTTGTAGCTCAGGCTGGCTCTGAGCTCACTATGGAGCCCAGGCAAGCCTCGAACTCAGCAATCCGCCTGTCTCTGCCTCCCGAGTGCTGGGATTACAGGCGTGAGCCACCACGCCCGGCAGTTTGTTTGTTTTTTGAGACAGGGTCTTGCTTTGTAGCTCAGGCTGGTCCTGAGCTTACTATGTAGCCCAGGCAAGCCTTGAACTCAGCAATCCTCCTGTCTCTGCCTCCCGAGTGCTGGGATTACAGGCGTGAGCCACCACACCCGGCATTGTGGTATGCGGTGTTGATTGTTGGTGGGCCTGTCTCCATGCCCAGCATTATATGTGGTTACCGGGGATCGAACTCAGGACCTTGCGCTTGCGAGGCAGGCGCCGGAACCACTGAGCTAACCCTCTGGCCCAAAATATACAATTCTTACTTACTAGTTAAAAACAAGAAAACACCAGAAAATCCTGTATATTATAGTTGCATAGCTGTGTAGAGGCACACACCCCCATTCTAATGATCACAGCCAAATACTGGCATCTTAAATAAGTAAACTGGATAAAGAATTGGAACTCATGCTCCTGAAAGCTAACCATGGTGCAGGAACTATCTCTTCCCTGTTTTTGTTTTTTCTCATATTTAGCATGTCTTGGCCACTACCTAGGAATTACGCAAATTAAAAATAGGATGCCTAAGGCAAGCGGTGAACTCACATAAATAAGAGAAAAAATTGTTGTTTAAATAAGCCACAAAATTGGACCAAGGCCTTGAAAAGGTTAAAGTTCCAGTGTAAGGGGCAATCTTCCAAACAGTTATGTTCTGAGCTCTACTTGAGATCTGTCGATGATCTGGGCAGTCTAAGGAGCCTAAAGAGAAAGAAAGATTTCTGCTACAGTAAAATGCAGTAGTTAGAATCCTGTCCCTAAAGCTTCTGAAACAATTTTCCTCTGTATTTATAATGTTCACGGTAAGTTTTATAAGTGCTATTGTGTATTTTCAATGGCTACATTACTTCTCTAGTATTTAAAAAGAATGAACCATAGACTTGAACTGGATATATGTTTTATTTTTGGTGATGAGTCTCTATTTAATACACAAATCCAAAGCAGGGCTTTGTCTTAATACTTAGGCCACATACACCTTCACAGGACTAAAAGCAAACACCAGGTTTTCAAATGTAGATTATCACGGAGGCCACAACTCCTCCCCGGCCAAGAAGACCCTCCCCTGGCTGCAGTGTTTCTGCTATAGAAAATATATTTTAAAACATGATTTTGTAGAATATAACCATTGAAACGGTTCACCAGCCATCCCTCTATCAACATTTAGTGTTTGCTTCCTTTTAATTCCTTTGTCACAATGATTTGCAAGGACCGGTGCTTCTCACTGTGTTAGATCCTGGGAAACACATGAAAGAAATAGCTGGCGTGGTCCCTGGCTACTGAAAGCTTACATCCACTAAAATAAGGCAGGTATAATTTTCTTGTTAAAATATCCAAGTTATCTAGATGAGCCTACCCTGACTTAACTGCATTTTATTTGAGCCTAACAAAAATAAGATAAGACAAAAGACCTCAGATTTAAAATGTGAGAAAGTCTGCTATGCAGTTAGATGTGAAAACAGGCAAAGCAGCTCGCAGGTCGCTCTGCAGCTGGTTTGCAGAGCTCTAGGTGCGGGGCTACTGGGAAGGGGAAAACCAGATTAAGGGTCTGCTAGAGGCTTCGCTGTGGGACGACTGACAGCATCCCACGCCTGGGGCCGACACCTGGCCCCACAGGCTGCCCCCGGGCACCGCCTCTGTATGACGCGCACATGTTTGCGAGGGATGCAGTGGTGCTATCCCTCTGATCACAGACTACCACTCTTACGCAGCTCAAGGAAAACACCCCAGTTTGACTCAAGATGCAGCCAGGGGCAAGCCCAGGAGAGCTGCTGGACCTCCCTTCATCTCGGTTTCCTCATCTGCACTGAAGAGGAAAGTTTCGGTGATCTCCAGGGTCCATTTTAAAATTCAGTGAGCGTTTTAGAAGTGTCATGAATGGTTTCAGACAAACTTTGGAATTCCAGAAATGGAAATGTCAACCGAATAATGAGAACCAGATGCCGTTTGGAAATGCTGTCATAATCGCTCTTGAAAAAGAAGCTTCTTTGCTTCATAAGTGACATGGGAAGGTAACTACCCGATGAAGAGTTCTTTTAACAACCAGAAAATATTTGGCATGAGCCAAATGCAAAGAGGAATACTGTAAGAAAAATGGAAAACATTTACATTATATCTTTTTTTGTCATAAAACACCAGAGCTTTCTATTGTAATTAATTTAAATAGCGAAGAGGATGAACTACATTTTATTGAAGCAGGATTAAGGCTAACAGTATCATTAACCAATTGATCTCTTGTTCAGACCTGTGATGAATCAACTGAAAATATCTATTTCCTGGCTATTTATATTTAAACAACACCATTTGCTAAGAAGAAACTTGCCAATGAAGAATTTCCTAATTTAAGAGGAACCTTCTGAAAATAAACCTTAAAGAGCTCTCAGTGAATTCCTAAGCATATAATGTAATGATTTTAGTTTTCTAAGCCCCACATTTTCATATTCTGTGATACAAATGAGAAAAGTAAAAGCTGCATATTTTTTTATTTATCCATTTTCATTTACTCTTTAAACTATGTGATTCTGTCTTTGTTCATGATTGCTTTAATAAAATGAGCTTTTCTCTCTGTATTTTTCCACATAGCTTTTAAAAAGCTTTTTTTTGAGCTATAATTTACAGAGTAAATTGCACAAATCTTAAGTGTACAGCCCAATGAATTTTTTACATATGTTTATACCATGCTAACCCCTACCCAGTGTAGGTTATAAAACATTTTCATCACCTAGAGTTCCCGTGTATAACTGTCTGCCGCTTGGAAATAGCTAGTATTCGGATTTGTTTTCATGGATCAGTTTTACCTGTCCTTTAAATGCACATAAATGGATCCTTACCCTACGCATTCTTTTGTGCCTGACTTCTTTCACTTAAGGTAACATTTCTTTTAGATTCAACTGTGTTACATGGTCATCAGTAGCTGGTTGCTTTTTACTGCTGAATGCAAGGCTATGTGACAATTTGTCTATCGCTTCACCTGTTGATGGGCTTTGGGTTGTTTCCATGACTAGGCTATAACTAAATTAAGATATGGTGAATGTCCTTACCTGCATCTGTGGACACAGGCACTTGTCCCACTTGGGTATTTAGGGGTGAGACGCACAGGCAGGCAAACAGTGCCTGTCTGAGCATTCTCAGAATGCTAGTCCCGATCTACCGTTCAGATAGTTACATAACAAGAAGGTCCAGCAGCTTCCTAGCAGTTGCCTGGAAACCCTGCCTCTCTTCCATCAGGGAGACTGTTCTCTGGAGACCAGATGATGCTTGAAAGCCCAGCTTTTCTAGCAGGAAATGCACTTTAAAAACCTTTAGCAAAGTGGTCAGTCAGGCCTTGGTAGAACTTGATACCCATCAGGACTATGGCTGTCCCATGCTCAGAATCAAGCAGTAGACTTCAGCTTCAACCAGACACAGTCATTTAAAAAACTGTCTCCCCCTGTCCATATAGTCATTTTTCTTTGATTTACAGATCTGATCTGTAGGTGTTTAAAGGTGCTGTTCACTTAGTCAGATAAAAGTAACCCCAGAAAACTATTTCCACAGTTACGTCACCCTCTTCTGCCCTCCCTCTACAGTCAGTCTGCACCCTGTTTCTTCCCGCAGAAAATCCAAAACACACGCTGGGTCGTATTTGTGTCACTGAGAGCAAACCTTATGATTCCACCCCAGAATGGAAAGAAAAAATTGCCCAGTGGGATCAAGGAAAGTGTCTCCTCACACAAATCTTTTTTTCTGATAAGGGGTGACCCTTCTCTGGATCTGTAGATTTATACATGCATTCTGACATAAATCTGCATCTGTAATTATGAGTCATAAGGATCTTTATAGGCCGCACTAAATTGGTGAAGAAGAGTTACCGTTATTGACAAAGCACTGACCTGAACATTAGTGGAAGAAGAGCTAATTATTTTCTCCTCCTGAGGAGTGGGACTTCTTTCTTAGTTATGAATCACTCTGAACCTGGGCCTTTGTGAAAGGCCTTTTCCAATCTGAAAACATAACATAAACAAACATAACTAAGCTCCTCGAACACATCTTATATCTTCACATAATTACAAATGTATAAAAGTTTAGAAACACATGCTAGAGATATTTTTCCATCATTTCAAAAAGAATGCTCAGATTTTCTAGGGGCCTTAAAAAAGGCTGATCTGGGACTGGAGGGTTGGCTCAGTGGTTCTGGCGCCTGCCTCGCAAGCGCAAGGACCTGAGTTCGATCCCCGGTAAC
>PVIC010007789.1:0-49941 GCA_004025085.1 Thryonomys swinderianus | reverse complement strand
CATACTGCGGGGGGACTCATCCAGGCTCTGCAGGTGTCATTTCCGTGCTCGACACCCGGTGTTCCGGGTTCCCTGCTGCCGCCCCCCCACCCCAGCTCCTGCACAGTCCACGGGTGTCTCTGTGCCCGAGTCCTGTCCTGCTGTCACCCAGCCCTCCCCGGGAGACCCGCAGGGAAAGCGGAGCTGCTGCTCCCCGGGCCTCACCCCTTCCGAAGCGGAGCTGGCCCGCTGGCCGGGAGGGGCCCCGCTGGCTTCCTGGGTCCCCTCTCACCGGGCTGCACCCACGGCCATCCTCTTCTTGCTCGGCCAGAAGGACAGTTCCTGGGAAGGCGGGAAGGGAGTGATGATGGTTTCTGCCTGGGGAAGAAGAATTCAGGGTGAAACTACATGGATTCACATTATGGGGTGTTGACTTCCCACCCTTTGGATTGGGAGCTTTCACCTTGGATTGCGTGTCGCAGCGAAAAGAAAACTCAGAAATTTGGTGGGTAAACTAATGAAAGCTATAGTCACTGTCTCTTTGAAAACGTGTACAAATACAATGTACAGTGCGTTCATATATGTGAGGGGGTGTGGCTCAGTGCCAGAGCATTGGACTGAAATATTGTGTTTAGGTATATAAAGATGTATGTATAATATTTTTATGAAAGCATATAGAAGTACTCTATGTACTATAAGTACTTAAATACTACATCTGTTATATATAAAAACTATAATGCATAAATGTGTCATATATACCATTAATTTTATACATACCACATAGTATACATATTGTATAAAGACATGTTTATACATATCCTTGAATAAGAACTTTTTAAATTATGCAGAGCTTTAGAAATACAGTCTTTAGAACATTGAATACAGTTTGCTACAAAGGAGGAATACAACTGAAATGGAACATTTCTCTCTTAGTGAATTGATATCCTATGATCTTTTAAAAATTAAAGATAATAAAGATAACTGAGGTTATGTAAAAGATATAGATCAGAAATCCACAGTAGCCCACACCTGTGATCCCAGTTCTTTGGGAAGCTGAAGCAGGAGGATCACAAGTTCAAGGCCCACCTGGGCAACTTAGCAAGACCCTGTCTAAAACTGAGTAAATAAATAAGTGGCTGAAGACGCAGCTCAGTGGTAGAATACCTATAGGTTTGCTCCCTGGTACCACAAAAATATATGGATAATTAATTGAATCAGCAAAAAATTGTTACTGTCACTCTTAAGTCTGGACTTCAGCCAATCTAGATAAAAAGAGAACTATCAGGAAAGGTAATCTGTTGAAAACTATGCATTTTTAATTTTTATTTTTATTAGTGCATGTTTGCAGTATATAATGATTATGTTCATTGTGGAGAGTTGATACATGTACATGACATATCTTTATTCTCTTTCACAGGAGAGGGCCCACCCCGAATTTCTGCTGCAGTAACAAGTAATTCTTACTGAATATCATTAGAGTCGGACCTCTTTAGAAAAGCACAGACACATTCTCACTCCACAAACACGATATAGCACTTATCATAAAGTCACTCATTTGTCCTTTTTAACAATCCTTTGCTAGGACCAGTATCATCATCCTCATTTGGCGGAAGAGATCAAAGCACAGGAAGAGTTAACTTGCCTGCACTGCTACAGGCAGTCAAGTCCCTGGACTCTCTCTCCTTCACTATCCCGGCGGCGTCACACTCTGATCCCTGGAAGGGCTGGATGAGATAAGAGCACTGGGCCCCATCGCTGGAGGTTTGGGTCACATAAGCAGGAGCTGGGGACCAAGATTTGAACTGCCCACGGGTCTCCACACTGATGCTGATGTTGCTGGGTCAGGAGCTACATCTGTGCCCCCGCACCCAATAGTTGAAAACCTTCCAGGTTTCTTAAATTATTCTTAGTGATGCTTGAGCATCATTAGTTTTTCCACTTATCTCCAGGTGATGTTAATGGGCAGTCAGGTTGAGAATTCCCCTGTGCTTGGAAGCACTGGTCCCCGGTCACGTCTGGACACTGGCATCATCCAGGGAATTTAAAAAACTGCCAGTACTGAGCAGTTAGCAAGATATACTGATTGAAGTGATACAATCAGTACAACTTTCTGCTTATCAAGTTTTTAAAGATTCTACAACATGCAAATGAAACAGCTTGATGATCACTGTCCTGAATTCTTTTCACCTAAAAGGAGCCATGAATTTTCTGAGGATTCACTGATAGGAGGCTTCGGGCCTTGGGGGTCTGCAGTGGTCCTCTCTAAATCATGATGACAAAATTCACCTAGAACAGAGATTATCTGCTGCTTCAAGACCAGTTACCTCCTAGTAAATGTTTTTACTTTAGATCTCAAATTATTTTTCTTTTATTAAGTTAGTCCTCTTACTAAAGGGCCAACTGCACTATTTCTAACTCAGATAATAACTTGCTTTTGGCAGACTGTTGAAATTCTTTCATTGTATTCTCCCAAATTTGGAATGGTTTGTATTACCAAAGGATCCTGTGTTATACAAAGGAATTGCTGGCAGGTTTTTTTTTTTTTTTGAAAGTACACTTAAAATGACATCTGATTGCACTAATTCATAAATTAAATCTGGACTTTTACAATGATGATAGCTTATACAGCCCTCATCACTAGCAGAAGCGTCTTTTAAGACATCCATTTGTTCTCACTCTAAGATCTGGTCAATATTTCCTTCTCTGAGTTCCTTTGTATCCACAAAGCTGTGCTGAGTGATAAGACTTTCAAACTTCACTCAGCTGTTTGACCAGCCCTCTGTTACCAAAACAGACATGGACAAAGTGAAGAGAACGAGTCGTGATGTTTTCTTTTGCTTAGGAAAACCTAGTCCAAGTTATTAATTCTTAGTTTTCATAAAATATTATTGAGACAATAAAATAAATTTCACTCATCATATTATCCTAGCAGATATTTCCTTTATATTTTTGAACTTGTAACTTTCTTGTCCTACCGTACACCTTCAATAGATTACTTAGAAGGAATTTTAATAGGTGACAACATCAATTTCCCTTCTCAGCCAGCTTTTCCCTCAGATTTCTTGGGATTGAATGAAGTCTCTATCCTTTTTCTTACCTTCCCTCCCCTAGGCTACAGCTCAGAGCTCTAAACTTAGTACATAGAATTCACAGATGAAGAGCCTTGGAAATTGGAGTTGGCTATTATAGACTTCAAATACATTATGACTGTTGTATGCTTGCCTGAGAATGTACCTATTGTATAGAACATTCTTGTTTTAAATTGATTTTATTGGTACATTTTATACACACATTATGATCACATTCAACACTGAGAGTTTGTACCAGTACCTGACACATCTCGATTCTCATTTTTCCCATTCCCCTGTCCTCCCTCCAACCCCAACCCTCTATATACATATGCTTCATTTCCTTTTTTATACTATCAATTTTTTCTTTTTCTTCTTTACTTTTCCCTACCCCCTTTTCCTTTTTCCTTTTGAATATTTTTTCTCTATTTCACAATACCTATCATACACTTTGGGACTCATTTACACCTGCAGTTTCTCATACCAGAGAAATGATATAGTATTATCACATCTGTGTCCTATTTATTTCATTTATGAGTATGTCCTCAAGGTATACCCATTTGAGTATAAATGACTCAGATTTACCATTTTTAGTGGCTGAGTAATGCTCTGTTTTATTTTCTTTAAAAACCCACATCTTCTTTATCTAGTCTCCTGTTGATGAGCATTTGGGCTGGCTCCAAGTCTTAGCTATTACAAACCGAGCTGCTATAAACTGCTTTTGTGTATACCCTAGCAGGGGAATAGCAGGGTCAAATGGGACCTTGAGTCCTATTTTTTAAAGGAATCTCCACAGTGGTTGTACCAGTCTGCATTCCCACCAACAGTAGAAAAGGAGTGTTTCTTAAAGAAAGTAAATTTTGAAATCCAAGTTTAAATAATAGCCTCCTAGTGGAGACACAAGAGATAAGAGAAGCTAGATGAAATAGATTTTAGTAATTGCTTATATTCAAGCAATGAAGGAGAAATTAGACACACTGATTCCTAGCTCAGATAACAGGGTTAATAATGAAATAATAAGGCCACATAATAAAAGCAAACAAGATTAAGAACAGTTTGTGTTTGAGAGCATCATAGAGCTACCAAGACAGCCAACACTTGAAGAGCCAAAATCATGGAAGGAAGAGAATGGTGTATAAACAGAGATGCAGTTACTCCTAACGCAGTAACCAATTTGTGACCACTTATAGAGAAGCTGAGAAAATAAACCACTCTCTCAGAATTTCAAGGGAAGAAGGTCTTTTAGAAAAAATAAAAACTTAGAACTTACCAAGAAGAAAGATCTCTGATAAACCAATAAACCTAGGCTTTTAGATAAGACTTCTGAAGAATTTCATCTTAGAAATAAAGATGGACTGGAAATAGACTCACTTTTACTAAGACTAAAATCTTGCTTCAAATTAGAAAAGCCCTAGACTGGATTAAGATGACCTTTTGGTTTAAACCCTCTCTAGGAAGAAAAAATTATGTGGAGCCTCAGACTGTATATATTACATATATAAAAAGTTTATTACATATGTATGGGGTTTTTTACATATCGTGTCCAGCATTCAATCAAAACTTACGTGATAAAGTGTAAGATCAGACTACTGAAAAATCAGAAAAGAGAAATGACATGCCATATATTAGAATTAATAAAAGCAGACTTTTAAATGACTTTATAGTTCCTTACTTTTCCTATATTATTTTTAATTCATTTTTAAATCCCCTTACTCTTGTGGTGAGGAATTATGCTAGGCATTTTTAAACACTGGAAACATTTTATGCGCAGTATACATGCTTAAAAATCCAACGTTTAAAAGCTTCTGGTAAAGGCAGTAGAAATGTTCCATATCTTCACAGTAATGTTTGATAAATTGACTTTACTGGTGGTTTCACAGGTGTGTGTATTTCTGTCAAAACTTATCACAGCCTGTATTTTAAATAAATACATCTTATTGTGCTTCCTCGGTAAAGGTTTCAACTCAAGGTCAAAAACAGAATTGGAAATAGAGGAATTAAAAATCAGCTGTTCTCTGAGTTTTCACTACATCTAATCCTACAGCTTTATGATACAGTATGACAGAAACCTTCAGGATGGTTGGCATAGTGACCAGCAAATGTCAGATTACAAATAAATTTTTAAACCCACATCATTGTTTCAAATGTCTGCTGAGATTTCAAGGTTACCTAGGAAAGTAAGTTCTTAATTTCAAGCATAAACTTTAAAATTTTAGAACAAAAACAGCCAAGGTATTTCCCAGAATCAAAAGAACTATTTTCAAAAGTTGAGAAGTTTACCAGAATTTCAAAGCACAGTGCTAACACGGCCCTAACACCAGTGCCCTCAGTCAAAATAGATAGCATTGCCTACCAAAGCAATTTCTCACTGGCCATTAGAAACAATGGAATTTCCTTTTTTAAAATCACTTTTCCAATGTTCTTTTATTCACATGAGTTTTCTATATTATAGTTTCTTACATGTTCATCTATCTCTTCTCAACATCCTCCCTTTTAAATGGTTATATAGTATATAGATTTATAATTAGATCATCTGTTGTGGTGTTTTTTTTTGTTTTGTTTTTTGAGACAGGGTCTCGCTTTGTAGTTCAGGCTGGCCCTGAGCTCACTATGGAGCCCAGGCAAACCTCAAACTCAGCAATCCTCCTGCCTCTGCCTCCCAAGTGCTGGGAATATAGGCGTGAGCTACCATGTCCCACACTGTGATGTGTAGTACTGATTGCTGCTGGGCATGAGTCACCACACCCAACATGGTATGTGGTTACCAGGGATCAAACTCAGGACCTTATGCTTGTTAGGCAGGCACCTGAACCACTGAGCTAAGTCTCTGGTCCTGTTGTGTTTTTTAAATATAACTTTTATCATCTCCTGTGTTAGCTTTAAGATGCCAGATTAAAACAGACTCAATAGTATTTCTTTTTATAGAATTTTTTTTAAATAAAGGGAAAATTGAAAGCCCAAAAGCTAGGGATGAAATTACTAATAGCCCCAAAACAAATTTCAGATAAGAAAAGATACAGAGGCCCTAAGCCCCAAGAAGTTGTACTGAGTTGATGAAATCAATGATGGAGAGAAGCCAACTTAGTCTTTGTTTTTTTCCCTTTTCAAATAAGAAATTGGGGGAGGACAAATAGTGGGGAAAGAGGGAGTGACATACTTTCTGGCTGTACAGGAAAGAAACACCATCCAGGGGTCCAGCACTCCCAGAAGAAATGGGATTATGGCTCAAGGAGGTTTTGACATAGACGATGAACAAAATTCACATCTTTCTACAAAATAATGTAATTTTTAAGAGCATAGGAAGCTATGTTTATGCAATATGATAAATACTGAGTAATAGGAAGTAAAATATGGATTATTTTATTTTTGTACATCTGTACTGTTTAAAAAGCATTGTTATTTTCTATCCCTTTTTATTTTTTGTGGTTGAGAATAAATAATATTTTTTCTGTGGTTTGTGTTTTTTGATGAAAAAAATTGTTGTCCGTCCTTATAGATAGACACTCATTTAGAAGGAACAAAACCATCTACAAAGTACTGACTGAATCACCAAGCCCATGCTACCTTTCTTACAGAGTTAGGAAGAAAAGGTAGGTTTTAGAAAGCTGATGTCTAGAAGAATATTTTTATTACAAACTAAACTGTAATGAGCACATAAAGGTATGGTCTTTCTCTAGTGAACAGGTATATCATATAAAAACTCTTCTAAATATATTGTCCCTATGCAGCTTAATGGAATTGATACAGCTATGTGGGCCAAAATAGTCTAGATATGACAAGGAAAGAGTTGCAAACACCTCATAGTATGTTGTTATGTTTATCAAAGACCAAGGGGAGGCAGCAGGGACAGGCAGAAGGGCAGAGAGAGAAAAATAAGGGTCCTTGTACTCAAGCTTCCATTGGTCCTAGGTACCTCCCACCATCCCTCTTTGCTGATGTCAGCAATCTGCAGGGCTTCCTCAGTTTATGTCTGAAAAACCATCAGGATGGTCTTGTGTTTCTAGTTGAATGCTGAGAAAGGAGGCGGCTCACACAACTCCACTGTCTTAGGGTAGTGAAAGTGTGGATAATCATTAGGGTAGTGTCATGTTTACAGCAGAAGAAGGGAAGGGAGTGACTCAGCTCCTTTATTTCTAACTATACTAGAACTCTGCACCATAAATCCATTCCTCACCCCAAAATGAAAATGTTTATAGGCACCGGAAGAAGTAGCAATCACAGAAGAAATTTAAGTACATTTTTCTAGTTGATGTCATATAAACTTCTCTTGAAAAGCATTTCCAAAAAAAAGTATGTGTAAAAGGAGAGAAAAATAGAAATTTCTAAAGTGAGATAAGCTAATCCTTAAGACTGAGTAAAACCCTTAAAGAATTAAGAAAAAAATCCACTTTAACAGGTACTTGGGTGTCATTTAATAGGAAAAATAACTTCCAATGATCCAAGGTATAGTAGAACTGTGCTTGACAACAATTAATTCAATATTATAAAATAGCTGGTAAAGAAGATTTTGAGTGTTTGTTGTACAAAGAGACAACAAATGTCCAAGGTAGTAGATTTGCCAGTTACCCTGTTAGGATTATTACAAATTATCTGCATGTATTGAAATGCCACACTGTACCCCTTACATATGTACACCTACAAGGTGTCAATTAAAAATAAAATTATAATTTAAAAATATGTGGCAATGATATCAGCTCCTGTAAACCACATGTAATTTCCCCAGTCCTACTCAGAGAAACATATCCTCCGTTTATGTGGGGTATTAACTTGGCCAAACAGGCCTTCATATACGCCTTCATATACTAAAGTTTACCCTAAACTTTAACCTTGTGACCTTAATGCTTAGCTTTCCTATCATTTTGAAATTTTGTGTTAGTCGAGGTCTGGAGCAGTTTAAGAAGACAGAGAAGGGAAGAGCTGGTGGGCTTGGGGATTAGAAAAGTTTATAGCGTTATCAAAGAAGTTGTTTTCTCACAAGGCACAATGTGTTTCTCGCAGGAAGAGGTCAAAAGTATTTTACGAAGTCAAGGCTTCTCTCCTTGCTTTCCTGGATCCCACAAACTCGTTCACTGCATCCTTAGAGAAGCTCAGGAATGCAGTGAGAGTCCAAGCAGTCACTGTGCTTGGCTGAGACGTGGAACACCCCGTTCCCTGGTGCCGATGGTTGTTCTACGGTTTCCCTTTCACATACAGTCACATTACAGGTGAGAATCAGACACCCAGAAGTCACAGGGATTCTGGAGAAAGTAATGTAACTACCACAGAAATGACGCTGGGCCTGACCCTGGAACAGCCATGCCTACCCTCCAGGCACTCTCCTTTCTCCCGCAGACTCCAGTCTTCCTCACTGTGGCAGCTAGTGGTCTCCTTAGATACCTCTGCTGCTGCTCCCCCTCCCCCCTTCCCCCCTTCCTTTTCCAACCAAGAAATTGAATCTATTCTAATTTTAATACTCTAGCATCTCATTTGCAAAGTGAGAGCTGTTTGGATTTTAGTTTCTTTCTGCTAATTCCTTTTAAGAAATGCAATTTGAAGGAAGCGTTATGCAGAGAAAAAATACACAACTGAACAAATTTTAGGCTTCACGTATTAATCTCAGAAAATCAGAAGATTCTGTCCTTTAACAAATGATCCACATAATAAAATAGATTTTTTTTTGCAGAGGAATACAGTAGCTTTGTCCATAAAATTGTCATATTCTACATGAACAATTATAAAATGTCTCTGAAAATGCATTCTGATTTTATTTTTTATTTTTTTAGTTTTTGAGACAAGATCTCACTTTGTAGCTCAGGCTGACCCTGAACTCAATATGTAGCCCAGGCTAGCCTTGAACTCGAGGCTATCCTCCTGCCTCTGCCTCCTGAGTGCTGGGATTATAGGGGTGAGCCACCACACCCAGCTCAATTTTAGAGTAAATAAAAAATAATCATTTCTCTCTAGATCCATGGGAACATCATATGCCCTTAAGGATTAAAGATCAATGAAAACCCCAGGCCCAAAGCAACAGGCAGGCATCAAAATGAGACAAGTTTTGAGTTTTGAATAGCGGATTTCTGTACAGACTTTCTTTAATTGTCAGAGAGCAAATACTGTAGGTTTTGAGGGGCACAAGGCCTTATCACAGATGCTCAGAGCCCGTCTGTCCCATCCGGCCAACCCTCGCCAAGGGAGTGGCCATGGCTAAACTGCAGTAAAATATGGACAAAGAAATTTGAATTTCATACATTGTCACATGCGTATATATTCTTCTCTGTGTTCCACTTAAAATTTAATCAGTATTCCTGAGTGGGACAAAGATCGGAGGTGGACTGGATGCGGCCTGTGGGCCCGTTTGCCAGCCCAGGCTAGAGGGAAGTTCCCACCAGGAAGCAGGGAAGTCCTCCTGGGCCTTCTCACACCGGTTCCTTCTCAGACCCTGCCTCAAGCAAGCTCATTACAATCAGGGAGCAACATGGCATCTTTCTATAATGGATGAGGAAGTGGAAGTGCAGGGAAAAGTACGTCATCACCTCCTCATTTCACAAACATCTGAGCTGTTCCCGGGGGAGGGGGGACCAGCAGGGATCCAGTTGCAGCGAGTTTCTAACTGCCCCAGAGCTTTCTGGGAAAAACCAGTAGTGCACCAAGACACCACAGGCTGTGGGCTAAGGCGAAGCTCACGGGAAGCACCGGAGTCAGTCTGGGGAATCAAGGAAAGGATCCCGGGGGGCCTGATGTGGAGCTCAGAGGAGGAGATAGTAAGAGGAGGGCGGAGCTGTTCCAACAAGCCACGGCATGTGGGGAGGGGAGGGGAGGAGAACACAGCACACACGTGGGGACACCCAGCTGGTCACGAGTCTCACACCACAGAGCAAGAGACACTAGGTGAGTGGTGAACAGGAGCAAAACAAATGCTCGTCTAGGGTGAGAATGGACAATTTTGCATCACAACCAAGTGGGCAGCTCCATTCTGGAGGCCGTGAGAAGCCAACGATCAGGTGGAAGCCTGCTCCGACTCAGAGCTGAGAACGATCCTGCTGACCAGAGGGAGCAGAGTGAGTTGGAAGAGTGAGCCCGGCTCTCTCTTCTCACAGGCAACACACAGAGTCACTCGTTCGTGATGCTTCCCCGAGATGAGACCTCATACAGCCAGACCTCAAGTGTGTGCGGCCCCTGCTGCCCGCTTGACCTCAACTGCTCTCCGCACCCTCCGAAGCAGATAGCACGTGGCACAGCCTGGAGTACAGCTCTCTGTTCTTGCTGGAGGACACTGGGATTTAAAGTCACAATCCAGATGCTGCCTGTGTTCATTGCTACAGGGATGCCGATACTTTCAGCTAGAAAGCCAGGAAAATCATCATAATACCACACGCGCTCATAAGTGAATAATGACTTACTGACTTTTCAGGGAGGGCCAAAAAACATCAAACCGCTCTGCTAGGAGAGTTAGAGAGAAAGAAAGGACAGTTAAAGAGAAAAGGTAGAGCCCTAGGTGCTGCCTGTGAAAATTTGCAAACTGGATAGATTTCCAGTGGGTCTAAGGATTATATACCAATGTGGACAGTCAGAGGCCGAATCATCTCATCACTTTAGAAAGAGGGAGCAGGGTGCAGGCGGGTTCTAAGGAGAGCAGTATCGTGACAGGCACAGCCTGTGGCCTGTCCTTGTTAGCACCCAGGGCACAGCCGTCGTGGACATAACAGAGGTTACAAATCTCGGTGCTCACTTCATCCAGTCTGCATGTGTTACATTTAGAGCTTCGAGGCTGTAGAGCTGCACGTACGCAGAGCCTGGGGATCTGGTCTGCGAGTCGGGCAGAGCCGGCTGTGTTCCTCCTCCCTGTCATTCACTTGCAGTATGATTTTACACGGCTTTAGGCAAGTGACCCTGCATATCTAATCCTGCCTTATCAAACTTTTTATTTATTTAAATGAAATAATGCATTTGAGTCATTAGCTCACTGGTACATCATGACATGCCCTAAAAGTGACCCTTCTACCATTACTACAATAGACGTTTCTAATTATAAACATTTATAGAACACTGATATTATCGTTATTTATGCACAGTTACGCTGATGAGTAAGTGGACTAGCACTAAACTCTTTTCTAGATCTAAAATTCCTCCCAAAACCTCTTTCCACTTTAAGGATGAATTTCAAACTACGTCTCACAGTCATGAGCGTTGAAAGGAGGGGCTGAGCTGAGAGCTTCAGACCTCCCGTGTGACTTTACTTTCTGTTGCTATACGAAAAGACCCAGACTAATTTTAAAAAGAACAGAGGTTCATTTAGCTCACGTCCTGGAGGCTGGGAAGCCCAAGAGCACAGTGTGAGTATCTGCCTGGCCTCCAGTGAGGGCTTCCTGCTGCAGCTTACCGTGGGCAGCCATCACACGGGGAGGCGGCAAGCGCGCACGCAGAGCTGGCCTCTGTAACAGAGCCCGTCTCAATAATCTACAAACCGCCAGTCCGTGCATCTATCAGTCCAGGACATCGCGCCCTAACCCAACCTCCTCCAAACCCTATCACGAGGACAACGCGCCCTAACCCAACCTCCTCCAAATCCTACCAATGAGGAGATGGAGCTTCCAGCCCATGATCCGGTGAGCACAGCCAAACCGTGACACCTTCTGTTCTCTGCTCTTTAACACAAAAGACAAGAAGCATCGTTACCACATGCTGTTGGCAGGAAGGGAATCAGAAGCGAGCCACAGAGCCACGCGGTGTGACGCTAATGGAACGAAAGCAGTTTATGAGAAGTGAAACTGTGTTTGGGAAAAATAAGCAAATCCTCCTTTTCTTTTCTTGTTTCTTTTCTATTGATACGATTGTCCCAGGAAGCTCACTTCAGAGGAGGAGTAAGAAGCTGTGCACAGAGAAGCTGTCTTCCACAAACTTGAAGTTTCCAGTCTTCAACAGCCTCGTTTTTACCGGCCCTCCGCTGCACCGGCTTGGCCATCAGCCTCACTGACAGGACAGGGACCTGGCTATGTCAGTTACACCGCACTCTTCCCTGGAGCACCGACGCGTGCTATTGTTGCAGAGGTCAACTCTGGACAACCTCAGCCCATCTGGAATCTGCGTCTGGAAAAGACGAGACTGGGAGAAGACGATTGTTCGTGCCACAGTGGAAATCCATGTCTCTTTGTACCTCTGATGTGTCAGGTTCCCGTTCATTGCTCAGAGGAAGGCAATTTCACTCTCCAAACCCAGAAATGTAGACTATGAAGAGGAGAACTGAAACATTTTGATCTAAGTATGAGAAGATGACTTTCATTACAAGTTAAATTGATTAGTGGCTTAAAATCATTAGTGACCTAAGGATTTTTTTTAATAAAGCTCTTCACAAAGCTAAATGGACCTCCAGAGTGATAGTCTTTGGCTTACAGCTCATTTAGACTCCTGTCCTCCTTCCCTGCTGCCCCATTTTGTATCCACTGCTTCTGTGTCACCAGTTCTTACTGTTAAAGTGTAAAACCAGAAGATAACTAGCTTTTTCCCATTCTAAAAACTAATTCTTCCCCTTAGGAAAGGATTTGTGTTTCTGAGTCACAGAGAAACTCAGCAGCCTCCAGCAGGAATAAGTAAATGCCACACAGAGAAAATAGAAGGAAAACACCCTGAATCAGTTTCCCTTTTTCCACAGATCTGATGTGCGCGATCGTTCTTCTGTCTGCCCTGGGCCTTCCGGATCTGACAAGCTGGGTCAGCGTGCTGAGGATTGTTCTCGATGGTTTTCACATTTGCTCGCTGAAAATGAGGTCAGGAGAGCTCCCCATCAGCCCAGCCAACACTTCCCAGAGCTGCCCCTCACCCTGAGATCCGCTGTCCAGATCTTCCTGCCTGCTCGCCTTTCATGGATGCCAGGTGTGCGGCAGGGTGCTCCCCGCACCTGCTCCGGCCCCCTCTCCCTTTTATCCTCCACGAACGCCACACATCTCACCTCTCTAATTCCATCGCGGTGTCTGCTTCCCAGAAGACGTGAACAGAGGAACTGGGAAGCAGTGACTTTGCCATTTTCCCCTCCCCCATGTCTAAGATCTCTTCCATCTTCTGCCTGGCTTTTCCAACAGCCTCTTAGGAAGCAGCTGTGGCCTTCGGGAGTGTTTACCCGTGGCAGTCATGTGGCCTTTGCCATTTACTTTCTCAACTGACACACCAAGCCTGAGTGGACTGGAAACAGCAAATGTATCTTTAATGAATCGAAAGTAAATATGCAAAGCCAAGGAGGTGTGGAGCTATTAGGATTGTGTGTGTGTGTGTGTGTGTGTGTGTGTGTAGGGGGTTATTCTCACTTGGAAGAGGAAATGGCAAATATCCCCAATCTTAGAAATAACTTTCTTCTAATTTTAGTGAAAGAGAAAGAATATAAATGAATTATTTTATCTTCTTAACTCCCTTACCTAGCCCTAGATTTCTAGGTCATTTAGCAAGTAATACACTGGAGGCACATATTTCTTTATCTCTCTCTACCTTCAAAACTCAGAAAAATAGTTCAAAATTAGGAGGAAAATGTTTGGGAAAACACATATGAATGAGAATAAACCCACAGACTTCAAATCAATGTTTAATCAAGTAGTTGCTACAATTCATCATGACCATTGCCTTGTTTTAACTTTTCCAAGTCATCTGCCCAGGCTCCCGTGGGAGGGTTCACTTTATTTTAATTGTTAAAATGGAAAAGACACGGGAAACCACAGAGGATGGTGAGTAAAAGTGATGCTGTGCAAGTTGCCCACTGAAGCCAAGCAGCGACTGAAAGTCGGAAAACTCCTTTCACTAGTGGATTCTAAAATCAGCATGTTTAAAAAAAATTAAAACAAACCTAATCTTATCTACTTACAACCATTAAGTGTACGAATTGTACACTTGCATTTTGGCAGAGACAAAAAGATTATTTACCTCAGTTCACTTTTAATTTTCTATCCCACAAAGATCTCACTCTCAGGATTCCAGAAACACTGAACCCATCAAAGAAGCCATTCCCTCCCCTCCTCTCCCGTCTCTGTTCTCTTTCCCTCTCTTCCCTTCCTCTCCTCTGCCCTTCCTCTCTCTCTTCCCCTGTCCCTCCCTCTGCCTCTCTTTTCTCTCCTCCCCTTTTCCAATCTCTACCAGAACACCCTGCATCTAGGGACATAAATACTAGGTTGGTGGTTACAGTATCAACACAAATTCTTGAAAGATTTCTCATCATCTTGATTTTACCCTTCCCTATTCTCCACCCGTAAAAAAAAGTGTGGAATCTCTATTAAATTATCTTAATTGAGAAACTGAAACAAATGCATAAGCCCGGCCTTTCCTGCTTCCTTCCATCTGTGTATGGGGCAAACAGCTGACTGAAACAGTCTTTCATCTTTAATCTAATCAACTGGCTTTCCCATGAGAAACAGCAAATGAAACCCAAACGTATGTACCAAACTCTTTCTAGGCCCAAGAAGCTTACCACATCTAACATTTTTTTTTTTTAAATCTGTCAAAGTAGCCGCTATGAGTCACTAAGGACAAACAGCATTCCTGAAAGAAATGAACATCACTTGCAGAAATACACAATGCTTGCTTTGAAGACGCCGTAGGTCCCTGTGGACATGACTGGCATTTAGGCCTGAATTTTCTACATCTCTAGAATAATTTCTATGTGCTGTTCAATTTCCTGTAAATATAACTATCTCCTTTCTTTTTTTATTGCAATAAACTAGCATCAGAATACTTGTAATAGTTGGCATATTCTTTAAAATTCCCCTTTCAATTATTGTTACAAGTTAAGAATGGTAAACTATAATTTTCTTCGTACCAGTGGCTTTCAGTTAAGGGACCGTGATAAGCGTATTACTTCATACCCTACTACATGCACTCCCACATGTGCACACACCCCAAAACAGATACATGGTGAAAGAGAGGACTGAGGAAAGGAGGCAGGGCAGCTCAGTATAATGTAGAATCTAGCAAAGATTTTTTCCCATGTTGTTGGTTGTCTTCTAGCAGTGCCAGTGACTTCTTTTGCTGTGCAGAAGCTTTTCAGTAGGATGAGATCCCATTTGTTGATTCTTTCTGCTAGTTCTTGTGCTAGGGAGGTTTTATTCATAAAGTCTCTGCCTAAGCCAATGTCTCCAAGAGTTTTACCGAGCCTGTTTACCAGCAGGCTTATTGTTTCTGTCTTAATGTTTAAGTCTCGTATCCACTGTGAGTTTAGTTTTATGCATGGTGAAAGAGATAGGTCTAGCTTTAGCTTTTGGCAGGATAAAGCCCAGTTTTTCCAGCAACATTTGTTAAATAGGCTGTCTTTCTTCTATTGGGAATGTTTGGCTCCTTTGTCAAAGATAAGGTGGCTTAGTGTATCTGGGGTTGTTTCTGCCTCTTCTAATCTATTCCACTGGTCCTCGGATCTGTTACTTTGCCAGTACCATGCAGTTTTTATCACGGCGGATTTATAGTAGAGTTTTAAATTGGGAATTGTAATACCCCCTGCCATGTCATGGTTGCTTAGAATTGCTTTTGCTATTCTAGGTTTCTTGTGGTTCCAGATGAATTTTTGTATTATTTTCTCTAGCTCTGTGAAGTATACTGTTGGAATTTCAATTGGAATTGCATTGAATCTATATAGTAGTTGTGGTATTTGGGGAACATAAAGGTATTAGATTACAATTAAGGAACTCACAATAAAAAATGTTAACTTTAGAGAATAATAATGGTTTTCTAATAATATGAGTTCATTAGAGTGAAAAATATACCATGCTAATGTAAGATGTTAGTAATAGGAAATTGAGTGAAAGGTATATAGGAACACTGTACTATCTCTGCAACTGTTTTGTGTATCTCAAAGAACTGGTGGTGGTTGTTGTTGTTTTTAAGAGAAAAGAAAGCCTATTAGGACAACAACAGAAAGGACAGTGACCGATACTGGAAGGACTGCAGTGACATCAGAGTGTCTCCCAAGCTCTACCTCCCCCTAAGTGTAGAAATCCTGGTGAGAGTTCAGAGTCCTTTGTCAGTCACACAGATGGAGCAAAAACTCACACAATGGTGAAAACCAAGCACTCTGAATGAGCTCAAGAAAAGTAGCTAATGACAAGCATGGTAATTGAGCTAAGCCTGACATCTCACTGTTCCATAACCAGGTCCAGAGGGACAATAAAACTCTGTGAAATCTACATGGAAATCTGAACTGAGTCCAAATCACCAATTGCCAATGAACCTGCCCAAAATCCAACAGGAAATTGAAAACAGAATGTTTTCCTGTTTTAAGAGAAGTACAGTTTCCCCCTTTCTTTTCTCTCTTCCTTTCTTCCACATTTCCTTAAGAACAAATGTGAGTGGGCAACGAAACATCTGAATCAGATGGAAGGGAAAAAGACACAAACCCACAACAAATCTTTGGAGCCAAAGAAAAATCCTGGCTTTGACAGGAATTCAAGCCTTTTCAATATGCATGTGATGAAGCAAAACTCCATGTGGGATGAACACACATGGGCGCAAGTGCTCCTGAATGGACTCTGATCCATTTCCCCAAATCCCCACAGCACAGTGCTTCAGGTCAGGGGAAGCCGGAAGTGGGGTGACACGAGACCAAATCAAGAATGACAGGATAACATGAAAACTCTTCCTTTTCATGGACAGGAGTGCTCCTCCCTACGGTCCCTGATGGTCTCTTTTTGAGATTTTGTGAAAAGATCCTCCCTGGCTCCTGAATTTAGTGGAAGGTGGTCCTACTTCTCCTGGAGGGAGCATCTATCTCGCCCAAATTCAGTGTTTCACATATCTTTTTTCTCTAGAAAGGGATGACTGTATGAGTAAATCTCACTTGAAGTCTCAATCCAGAATCAGTTAAAATCACCAATGGTTTGGATGATGATGAAGATAGGACCCAGAGCCATGTGTTTCAATACTAATGTATATACTTAAAGTGTATAAAATTTTATCATCTGTAAGAATACATTTAAAAATAGTACCAATGCGTGGTGGCTCACACCTGTAATCCCAGCACTTGGGAGGCAGAGACAGGAGGATTGCTGAGTTCGCGGCGGCTTGCCTGGGCACCATAGTGAGCTCAGGGCCAGCCTGAACTACAAAGCGAGACCCTGTCTCAAAAAAAAAAAAAATAGTACCAATGTATAGCATTTAGTTGAGTGGTATAGAGAAACATATTTTTTCATTATAAATTACATTAATATGGTGATTTTGCTACATATTTATATAATAGATGGACATACTTCCTGCCTCAGGGAACCCCATAGGATGCTCATCTATCCTGTTTCCTCTTCCTGGAAATACAGGGATGCCACATGCTTCCGTAATAAATTAAAAACTAATTGAATTCTGACCAAGACAATGTAGGTAGAAATAGTATGCATCTCTTTTAGGTTAGGCCTGGTTCCCAAAATATCTCATGTAATATTTCACCCTCTTGTACTCTTTCTTATTTGAACACTAAAAGGTAAGGGCCACTTAATTATCTTTACAGAGAGGAAACTGGATGCTCAGGCTTCTGTTTTAGAATGACCCTGAAAAGCCACGTTGCCATTTTCGCACTATGGCATGAACAAGATGGAAAATTTTGTGTATTAAGCCACTCAGATTTGAGGGTTTGCTTGTTATCACAGCAATACAAGGTCTATTCTGACTGATACATAAGATGCTAACCTTTAATATTTAATTTTAAATTAAAATTTTAATTTTAAAATTTTGCTTCAAGGCCTAACTATAGCCTGAGTCTTTCCAGTACCACAAATTTGTTTTAAAATTTCACTAGGAACATACTCTCTTTCATGAATAACTGGTATGCTTCATCCAAGCAACTAAGAATTATGTTACCAGTCCGATCATCCTTTTTGCCCTGGATATTCCAAATGTTGGGACAAAGTTACTATTTGTTCACAATCATTGGTTTTTTCTCTCTGGACTAACATATTTGCTGCTGATTCTCTTCCATGAGTTGATTTTGTATGTCTTAACAGTTCATTTTTTTTTAATTATGTGGACAACAAACCATTTTGAAAAAGCATAGTATAAACAGTTAAATCTTTGAAGAAAAATGTCCCTAACAAACAAAATGCAACAGATTTCAGGAAGTGTCCTGAAGTAACATTTCACTTCCATGATGTTAAAAGTTCCCCGGCAATGTGTCTTTTTCACTGGAGATGTTTAGAACATCGTTACAGAGCACCTGCTCACAACAGGAATTCAGGCCTGACCTTGGCCGTGGGTGGCAGAGTTTTTGACCCATATTAAGGAAAAATCAACCAACATATGAGGAGCCACTCCCTTCCATGGCCTAAATATACAAAACCACAAGTAGCAAACAAACTCTGACTTTGTTGAGATCAGAATCAGATTTTTGAAAATAGACTTTAGTTCAAGCAATCTTTTTGTTCTATCAAAGTGTAAAGACTCCTCCCTAACTGGAAACTATGTCAACACCAACAAGATTCCTCTTTGCAGTAATCACTGCAATCATTTTATGAGAGTTTCTAAGGGAATACAGTGTTCTTCTTTTCTAGTGACCAAATGAATAAAAGCTGTTGTGTGGCAGGTACCATTTCTACTTGCTGAAGAGTGGTTTTCAATGGAACTTCTCTCTCATGAATGTCAGGATGGCAACAGAACAGTACTGCTTTGGTTGACCCACCTGGCAGGGAGTCACACATCATGCAGTGAATGCCCAACATGTGCCCCCGGTGGGAATGCTCCGCCTCCTGCCTATGATGTCAATGCGGAATTTCATTTCAGGTATCAACCAGGTTGTGCTGAAGGTAAACAAGGGCATTTTAATATCTCTGGACCAGTTTTCTTTATAAAAGGGAGCCAATCAAATGCCAAAGAAATTGTATGCAAGAGATTAGTCAAACATTATAGACTGTGTGATGGATCAAAATAGCTTCTTCACACGTTTGCAAACTGAGTTTCAAAAGTTCTCCAAAGTTCTCCATAGGGATCACTGCGCCATGGCAGCAGCTCATAGGATGCAGCCCCTCACATAACCCAGTCCCAGCAGGAAGAACAAGCTTCCAGGTACAGCAGCAGCAACAGTGGCATCACGGTTCCTTCAGAGATATCCAGATCCCTAAACCAAGTTCTCTGCCCTCAAAGAGACATTTCCAATCCCCACTCCAACAGCACTACAAGATGGGAACAATCATGCTGTGGTTGGATTGTGTCCACTCTTGGGGTTCTTGTAGAGGAGGAGGGAAAGTAGTGATGAAGAATGTTTATACAGGGCCGGAGGGTTAGCTCAGTGGTTCTGGCGCCTGCCGCACAAGGTCCTGAGTTCAATCCCCGGTAACCACATAAAATGCTGGGCGTGGAGACGCACGCCCACCAGCAATCAATACCACGTACCACAGCGCTGGGCGTGGTGGCTCACACCTGTAATCCCAGCACTTAGGAGGCAGAGACAGGAAGATTGCTGAGTTTGAAGCTTGCCTGGGCTACATAGTGAGCTCAGAGCCAGCCTGAACTACAAAGCGAGACCCTGTCTCAAAAAAAAAAAAAAAAAAAAAGAATGTTTATACAACAGTTAGAAACTTAGACTCACTTTTACTCAAATATTTAAAGAGATGTGACTTTATTATACTCAAGATGGTGAAGCATGCTTTAACTATAAAGGCATTCTATATTCCCAAAGGTGATACTTAAAAATTTACTAACATAATCCTCCAACAGAATTTATATGAGGTAAATTAGATCAAATTAACATTTACTTTTAATAACTTAAATACCAAATGTTACGGTAGTTGTTAGACATATAAAGAAAAATAATACCTGCTCCATATCCGTAAAAAGGAGATGGTCCTTGGGTCATTATCTGACCACTGGGAATCTTTGAAGTTGATGTTACCTGGTCAAAATATTTTGGCTGGGTGCTCACTTCAGCAGCACATATACTAAAATATTTTGGCTGAGGCCTGTCACCAGTTCATAAGCTAAGCCTCTGAATGATAGTGGTTTTGACAGATTCAGTGTGTAGTTTTGACAGCAACGAAATGGTAACAAGCCTAAGGAAGCAGCACAAGAATCATGCTCTTGATTACTAATTGGATATTTTGGTAAAATCAGGTTTCCATGTACTGTACTTAGTGTTCCTGCCTCACACTCTGTCCTTCAACTAAAGTACCCTTGGTATTGGATATTGTGTAAGACGGAGATTCTAGATCAATGAGAGGCACTTTTATTCTAGTCAATTGTCCCTGTCACAGGCTCGCAAAGATACGATGGGTGATAGCTTGTCTGTACACTTTTTTTCTTGAGGTCAGGTGACTATATTCAAAAATCCTGAGAACTCCAGAACTCCCAAGGCTGAATGTAATATTGTAATGCTACACATGAAAGAAATGTTGTGTTGTTATTAATGTGTGTCTTAATTAGTTTTTGCCAACAATAAATACAAAAGTCGTTTCCCCTTCTTTCTAATGGAGCCTTGCTTTTTCCGTGCTCCTCTGACCCAGTTCTGCGCTCAGATCACCTGCGTCCACTCCTTTGCTGAGGAAAGATAGCAGACATGGGAACTGCCCTGTGATTTATGTACTTTTCTGTCACTGGGACAAAACCTCAGACACCTGTAACTTAAAGGAGGGGAATTCATTCGGCTCACTGTTTGTAGTGGGTTCAGTACAATGTCAGGCCTCTGAGAAGAAATGGCATGGTGGAAGGGCCTTGTAGAGGGCAGCTGCCCATCCTGGCAGCCAGAAAGCAAGAGAAGAGGGGAGAAGAACCTACCTGTCTAGGTGCCACCCTCAGCGACTCACCTGCGCCCGGACTCCACCTCCGGAGCACACTCAGCTACCGAAGTCATCACTGATGAGCACAGCACTCCAATGATCCAAATACTCTCCGAAGACATTGGGGTGGATTTTAGATCTAAAGCATAATAGCCTGGAAGAGAGAAGACAGGAGAATACTGCAGATGGGCGAGGCAGAATGGCTCACAACGATGCTCAGAAGACAAACCTAAAAGCAGAAGTATGGCCAGGGAGTGAGGGGAGGGGTGCTGCTGCCCTAAGGCCTGGCAGTATGGCCTGGCAGAGGCGCCAGGACCTCCTGTGCCAGTGGTTGGGTGTGTCCTTCCTGTGGACACACCTGAGGCGGTCTGGGTGCCTCAGCACAGGACCCTGAGCAAAATCTCACATCAACTGAGTCTCTGCATGGAGACAAAAGCCCTCAAGACTGTCAGGCTCAATCTCTGCGGCCTTTCCAGTACCTCTGTGCTAGATTTTCTCTGTGATCTTCAGTGAAAGGCAAAGAGGAATGGAGAAGATCTCGCTTAAATTTCTCAAACATCTGGTAGGTGGAAGGTTGAGTCAGATAGGATTTGGAAACATTTCTTGCATTTCTAAGATTATGGAACAAATACAAACCAATTACATACATAGGCACATCTTTTCTTTTTTTTCTTTTAAGGAAAAACTGCCTAGATTCACCAGATTCTTAAACTTACCTATAACTTTAAAAAGTTTAAAAATTTCAGCTTTAGGAGATAGAAGATGTTTTTAGGTTGGTCTCCCAGACAAGAGGCTTATTATAAGCAAGTGATCTATTAAGACACTGGGTTTAATGAAAATTGGTGCATGAGTGAGGCCACCAAGAAACAGAAGCTAAACTCTGCGTGGCTCCAGGGAAGTCCTACAGAAGCAGCCTACATGCGCCTGAAGCTCTCTCCAAGACACACCTCAAGCGAGAGAGGCAGGGAGCGGCCTGCCCTTCCCTGGGCCTCGGACCACAGCCCCGGGTGGGCTGAGCAGTTCTCTGCACAGGCCCTGGTGTCTGCAAAGCCGTTTGCTCAGTAGCTTCCAAAGCTGTGAAACAGAAATAAGTGCGCAAAAGAGGGAGGAGGGAACACACTCCTGGGGGAGCTGAGAGCCCCAACAGTGTCCTCCACTGCTCCCAAGGGAGCTGTCCTTAAAAGTGTGTCGACGACACTAATAAGTGAAATAAATAGGTCACAGATATGCAAATACCATATGTTTTCTCTGGTATGAGAACCTGTAGATGTAAATGAGTTCTAGAATGTGTGATAGATTTTGTGAAATAGGAAATATTCAAAGGGAATGTGTGGTAGGGGCAAGTAATGAGGGGAAAGAATAAATATGATTGAAAAGAAAAAGAAAGCACATGTATATAGGGGGTTGGGGGTCGTGTGTGGATAGGGATATGGGTAAAACTGAGAATTAACTCGCGTCATATACTGGTACAAATCCCCCAATGTTGAGTGTGATTCTGAGCTGTATATAAAATGTACCGATAAAGAATTCAATTCAAGGGCCGGAGGGTTAGCTCAGTGGTTCCGGCGCCTGTCTCGCAAGCGGAAGGTCCTGAGTTCGATCCCCGGAAACCACATAGAATGCTGGGCGTGGAGACTCACGCCCACCAGCAATCAACGCCGCCGCATACCACAATGCCGGGCGTAGTGGCTCACGCCTGTCATCCCAGCACTCGGGAGGCAGAGACAAGAGGATTGCTGAGTTCGCGGTGGCTTGCCTGGGCTACATAGTGAGCTCAGGGCCAGCCTGAACTACAAAGCGAGACCCTGTCTCAAAAAAAAAAAAAAAAAAAAAAAAAAGAATTCAATTCAAACAAAAGTGTGTCAAAAGCAGACGCATTTTCTAACCAGGGACCTGGCCATGGGAGCACTAAGGGAAGAGGAGATCTCACCGAGGACTGGGGCCTGCAGCAAGAAGCCTGCACGGATCAGAAGAGTCCCAGGACAGGTGTGTCTAAGTCCAGGGGATCCGCCCGGTCACCTCTGTTCTGAAAATCTGTTGGTGCTTCCCTTTAAAGGAGTTTCCCAATGCCAGTTCATCACTCCAGTCCTGGCCATTCTGCCTCCTGCTTCCTTCTCCTCTTTCTCCTCTTCCTCCTCCTCCTGCACAGAGGCCTCTTCCAGCACCTCTCTCTTTCCAAGGTCACCACACGGGCAGTTTTTCAGTTTATGACATACAGGAGCATATTTCTCTTTGCTCCTAGCACGGCAAAGAGATGGCCAGTGGGTCTCATTTTCATTATCAAACATATCCATATAAGGTGCATTCTGAAGCCAAAGAAGTTCTCTCCCTGAGACTCTGTCGTCTGCATTTCAGGCAATTTTTTTTTTCCTCCCTCCACTTCTTGCATAATAGACATGTAATGTGCTCACATGGAGAAACTGAGGTCCAGACAGAGGCCAACTGCCCCAGGCCACTTAACTAATTGGCGACAGGACCAGGACAAGAACTCGGCTTCCTTCTTTGGCGCTCATTACCTCCCAACACACTGCCTCCCAACTGTGTGGGGATTTTATAACCTCTGCAATAAACATAAAATAGTTTCTTAGGAAACCATTCAAGCTGCACGCCAAATAAATTCCATAAATACGAAATATTTGGGTTTTTTTTTCTGAATCTTGGGGGCTGAGACACATGGTCTGAATGTGGGAAAACAAATTAGCATACATTCCATAATAAACCAAAGGGACCTTGCCAAATGGTAACAGATGATTTCACAGGGCTAGAAGGACTGGAGGGACTATTAATTTGAAAAAAATTAATTTTTTTATGTTCAGGTTTTCTTTACTAGTTTCATGACAAACAGAAAATCATGGCTTATAAAGCTGAAAGATGTTTCAGTTAGGAAGCCTAATTCATTTCACTTCTCTATTTTCAGAAAGAGGTGTTTGTCTCTTTCTCTCTCTCTCTCCCTTTCGCCCTCCCTCTCTTTCTCTCTCCATCTCTCTCTCTCCTTGTTTGTTTGTTTGGTTGGTTGGTTGTGGGTTTTTGTTGTTATTGTTTTGGGAATTGAGTCCAGAGTCTTCACTAAACTATGTCTTCAGCCCTTTTTATTTATTTATTATTTTTATTTTTTAAATCTATTTGCTATTTATTTTTGAGGCAGGATCTCACTAAGTCATTAAATTGCCCAGGCTTGACTTGAACTTGAGATCCTTCTATCTTGGCCTCCCAGAGTCCTGGGATTACAGGCATGCTCCACCATGGCTGGCTTAGAAAGGGGTGTTCACTTCTCCACTGCTAGACACAAGCCAGGTCTTCTACTTCAACCTCCCTCTCCAGAAGCTGCATGTGTCATGGTCCCTTACAGATTTGACACCATTTTTACGTATGTTGCTTTAGTTAATTCTCATGGCAGCTCTGAGTGATAAGTCAGTTGCTGCCCCCTTTTGCAGAGAACAGTGAATCCTGGAGACAACTTTCCAACAGCGCCCCCTAGTTCGTGATCTTGTTAAGGACAAAATCCAAATCTTGCCCCTCTCACTCATGTTCCTTCTCTGCCGCTCTGTCCAGTGAATATCAGTTAGTACTATACGGAGTATGTTTTGTTGGTGCACGGGGCTGGATGCTCCAGGAAAGAAGAAAACTTGACTAAGATGTGGGCTGGTGCGGGGAGGCTCTTACCTGTACATAACAGGAAGTCCTGGCAGGACAGGTGCTGAGGCCCAAACACTTTCAGTAACTGGGTGACGCTTCCAGCCACACTGTGTTCCAAGGTTCCGGAGTAAATCCGTGACCAAAATGGAAAAGCTCCTGCCCTCAGACATGAACATTCTTGTGGGATGACACAGATGTAAAATAAATGAAATATAAAATACTGCCTATGCCGACAAGTGGTATGGAAAAACTAAACAAAATAAGGAAGCTCTGCAATGTGTGGGTTTCTGCGTCCAAATGAGGGCATGGAGAAAAGAAATATAAGTTGTATCATACCGTACATAAGGCACTCAGGAAAGGTCGTCAGATAAAAAGTAAAAGAAAGGTCTGGGGATTTAGCTCAGTGGTTTCAGTGCCTGCTTCACAAGTGCAAGGCCTTGAGTTCAATGCCTGGTACCAAAAAAAGTGAAAGAAAGTTCTACATGTATTTGGGCAGAAGTATTCTGGGGAGAGAACACTACAAATTTAAAGTCCCCAAAGTATGAGCTTGGTGAGTTGATGAGCAGGAAAGGGACAAGTATGCCTGGGGAAGTTGAATAGCCAACAGTGTGCCTTGACAGAGGGGAGAGAGGGAGGCAGAGACAGAGACGGACAGAGAAACAAAGAGAGGCATACAGAGAGACAGAGAAAGACAGTGAGGAAACATATCTTAGAAATAAATAATATAACGTACAGGATGTGGTATGGTTTAGATGTTGTCTCCCCCAAAAATTCATGGGTATGGAGCTATGTCTCAAGCAGGGTATGAACTTCTAAGAGGTGGGTCTGGCCAGGCATGGTGGCTCACGCCTGTAATCCCAGCACTCGGGAGGCAGAGACAAAAGGATTGCTGAGTTCGAGGCTTGCCTGGGCTCCATAGTGAGCTCAGAGCCAGCCTGAATGACAAAGCGAGACCCTGTCTCAAATAAATAAATAGATAGATAGATAGATAGATAGATAGATAGATAGATAGATAGATAGATAGATAAATAAGAGGTGGGTCTAGTGGGAGGTCCTGAGGTCACTGAGGTCCTAAGAATGCTGGTCTCTTGCATCATTTGCTAAAAAAAAAAAAAAAATAGGAGCCTACCACTCAAGTCTTCTTTTGGCTTCCAGTGTAGAGATGTGAGTCACCATCCACCATGGGCCTCCCTCTCACTGTGACACGTTGTTTGGACCTTTCAGCCTCCAACACTCTGAGCTGAATGAGCTGGTTTTCTTTATAGTTAACCTGTGTCAGGTCTTATGGTATAGTAGTGTAACATGGACTAATACACAGGCAAAACCGCATGTTTGTTGTAGCAAGATATAAATCAAGTGGTATGGGATTGTAGAGGAAGTAAAGGAAGCTTAGAGTCATAAAGAGACAGCAATAGATCCTCTATTTCATTATTTTCCTCTCCTTAAAGTTATAAAACATAGCAGTATTTAATTCTTTTGTGGGTGGCTCATAGGAAAGCAGGTAGAATCCAAGTACTCTACTTGGAGTAAGGGCAGGAGTTGCCTTCCCAACTTGATCTTACCTCTTTCTTGTCTTCAGACTGAGGTATTTTCATGGCATCTTAAAGCTCTAAAACATGGTTTTTAATGGCTGGTCTCCTCCAAACAGCTCTCTTACAAAAGAGGGACGCAAGGTCCATGGAGGGAATTTTCTTCCACTGTCTTCAGGAGCGCAGTCCTACAGGCCGTCTGGGTTAGGTCCTGCCAAGCTGATGGCCCTGGATCTGCAAGTGCCCCCTCCTCCTGTTAGCCCTAGGCCTGGCAAGCTGAACTCCGATGCACGCTGCCTTTTGTGCACATCACACCATGCCACAGAAGCACAGCTGCTCTCTGTGCCCCCATTTGAGGCTGGACGCAGGAGCCTGGGCTTCTGCTACTTCCCCAGTGGGAATTCCATGTAGGGAATGTGTGCATTCATTGCTGGGAGGGGCAGCCTGAGACAGTTGGTACAGAGGTCTTGGCTCAGATTTGCATTTCAAATTAGTTTTTTCCATTCACCATGTGATGATTTACTTGAAAATAGATTTTACTCAGAGCGTAGACCTCTACACATTTATCTCTTCTTTTTTCCAGTACTGAGGACTGAACCCACAGTGTAGTCACACTGGACAAGGCAAATGCTCTACCACTGAGCTACACCTCCGGCACTTTTGGCCCCTTCTTATCTGAGACAAGATCCCACTGAGTTGCCCAGTCTAGTCCTCAACTTGCAATCCTCCTATGTCAGCCTCCTAAATAGCATATATGACCCACATGTGGCCATAAACATCTACATTTGAGGGACTGAAGATGATAAGCTGTGTTATAAACATGTACCAATTCTCCAAACAAAACCACTGAGTATTACAAACATACACCAATTAAAAAACACACAAAAAAACACCTTTATCCCCATACCTTGAAAAGGCTAAGCACTTTCTTGGCTTTATGTCCTTCCTGTCTTTATACCTTATAGGGCTTGGGAAGCAGAATATTTTTCTTTCCTTTTGTCTCTGAGACAGGGTCCAAACCAGCCTTGTACTTGCTAGGTGGCCTGGGCTGTTGGGTCTCTGTTTAAGCCTCCCAAATGCTGCAATTGGAGACAGCATCACTGCTTGGTTTACATACTTCTTTTCTTAAAACATACTTTTTTTTTTTTTGAGACAGGGTCTCGCTTTGGAGTTCAGGCTAGCCCTGAGCTCACTATGTAGCCCAGGCAAGCCTGGAACTCAGCAATCTTCCTGTCTCTGCCTCCCGAGTGCTGGGATGACAGGCGTGAGCCACCACGCCCGGCACTGTGGTATGTGGTATTGATTGCTGGTGGGTGTGAGTCATCACACCCAGCATTGTATGTGGTTACCTGGGATCGAACTCAGGACCTTGCGCTTGCGAGGCAGGCACCAGAACCACTGAGCTAAATCTCTGGCTCAAAATATACTTCTTTTTGGTAACTTATCTTCACCCTTCTAGGAGACTTAATTCTCTCTCCCTCTGATACTTTCTCAAACTTTTCCAAACAGCAGCAAATGACCTGCTTTTGTGCTCCTGTAACACCTTTTCCATCTACTCTCTAGGGCCCTCATTGCATTAGCAAAATGCGATCACATATCTTTTTCTCCCATATCTTTTTCTGAGGTTCTCTTCTGAATACAAAATATGTCTTACATACATGAGATTGTGTCAGCTTCCCCTGGCACAAGGCTGTTGGGGTGGGAACATCTGTTGATTGATGCTGTAATTCAGTACTGGCTGGGGTTATGAGAAACAAGGGTCCGTCTCAACCAGAGATTTTCTGAGAAGTTGCCAATAGTGATAAAGCACCATGATTACTTGGTAGGCCAACTTGAAAATTTGTTGAAAAGTAAAATGTCTGTGTGAACATCCTGTTATTTGTCATTGTGAGTTTCTGATGGACAGTCCCAGAGCTCACCTTTGGTCTCTCGCAGTCTCAAGCCTCCTTAAACATTCTTCTGTTTGTTCATCCACACTGGATCTATTCTGAGGCGGACATGTTGCCCCGGCCAACACAGCCAGCAGTGACACATTCTCCCTGGTGCTGGCCACAGCCCCTGGTAACTCTCAGCCTTTCAGATATGAGTGACAAGGATGGAAAGCAAAATCTGTGGGAAAAAAAAATATGAAATTAGGTCCCAGTTCTTGCTGCCTCATTATGTAAAGATGATCTCATGTTTCCTGAGTGTAGTGTGGTGAATCTCACATGATTCTGCCTCCGACAGGGGTTTAGCAGGAAAGAATGAATTTTTCTGACAGGCCTGAGGCTGGCTAGTGATGTCTCCGGCCACTGAGCACAGAAAGACAAACTCAAGGTCCAGTTTCCAAATTCACACTGCCCTACAACACAACTTAAGCCACTTCATCCTCAGGACCTTATAGAAACCAGATCGCTCCAGATCCATTTCCTTAGAGCAAGAATAGACTGACCTCAGCAACAGTTCTCACATGGCCCTTAATCTCTATCTTGTCTTCTAAAACTTTTCAAGTTTCATATTGGACTAACAACACCCTCCCCCACCGAGTCGCTTTCCCAGTCATTTTTAGTCTTAACTTTATAGTTCAACATTCAAAGTGCGTGTTTTTGCCTTCTTGTATAAGCATTTGCGTAATCACATGGGATTTACCATGGTTATCGTCAAACAATTGATCCTTTCTTCCTGAGTTCCTCCAGGATTTCCAGCAAGCTGATGTGGCATTCATGTTTCCAACAGAAATAGCAAACAAGAACACAAGAGAGAAATGTTTGTATCTGACTGAAATATAGAGTATCTGGGGTTATCACCAAAAGACACTGGAGACGTGGCCACACCGAAAGGAGAATCCAGGGAACTCTTTGGAAAGACAAATCACATTAAGTGTATTTATTTGGATTTCTAAAATTTCCCTTTCTCTGGCTATATTTATATTTCATTCATATGAAGTTATTCAAGCTGAGAAGCATTTTGTCCCACACAGTTTATTGACTTGACTTTTGCAAGCAGACATCGAGAATAACCCTAAACAAGTTCTTGGTTGATAGGAGGCTCCACATTCACTGAATCACAGAACTCCAAGTGAAAATTGTCTATTAAACACATTTCATATTTAAATATAACATCATATAAATATACTTCAAGACCACCCGAGTACACATCCCCTAGATAAACTGGTCAAGTTTGTTTCCCATCAAACTAAGGACGGGAAGGACTGCTGTGAAGGGCAGGAGCTAACTGTAAGGTTTTCAATTTCTAAACTGGCCCCAACTCAATGGGCTTGAGGCTTGATCTTATCCAATTTGTGTTAACCAAGTTCTAATTAAGTAGATCTTGTTTTAATGAAACCAGAAGTCAGGTCTTGCCTTCCCTACCTAGACTTTCAATATTGCAGTATTTCTTAATTAAGGTGAAGCATTCCCTTTGGTTTTCACAGCCAGAATTTTCCATTTGTTCAATTTCAAATGCCAGTTGGCTTCCACACCCTGCAAACATGTGCCTCTGGCACAGCTGGATAAATTATGAGCTTCTGTGGGATTAAAAACGTGCTGTGTCCTTGAGAAACGTTCCTAAGAACCAGGGTTCCTATTTTCTCACCATCGATCAATCTTTTCCAAATAATAGCAATCAAGCGAGCAGTGGAGGCAGAAACAAGGAGATACTGGCAGCAACCTTTCCAGAGAAGTGCTCTCTCTCCCTAAGCCCAGAGCCAGAATTCAGTGAAAACTAATACAGACAGTCTTGAGCCAGAGCTCTTGCTCTTATTTCTGGCCCCCAGGGGCATCTTCAAGATAAAGGAAGGAGGGCCTGGCGCTTCCTTAGAGCTGCTTAGGGTGTGCGAAGAGCAGCCCTTAGACATGTGCAGGAGGCTAGGGCTGGAGCCAGAAGTCCCAGTTTTAGTCTCTGCCTTCCCACAGGCAATCAGAGGACCCTGCAGGAACTCTCCACTTCTCTAAGCCTTGGTTTTCTCATCTACAAAGAAGGAAATATCTATGACTAGACCAGCATTTCGAAAGCTAGGATGAGGGCCACATTTTTTCCCTTTCCTTTGCATACCCTCCCAATCCACTGTAGACTGATCTTTAGTAAAACATAAATGAGATTAATTACTAGAAAAGTAATAACATTCAGATTGTAGTGATGTCAAGTCACCAGAAAGGTTTCTCAACACTTATTGTGTGTGTTTTAGTTATTTTTCTTATGGCTGAGACAAAATAAGCAGCACCCAAAGTTAAAGAAGGAAAGGTTTATTTCAGCTCACAGTTTAGGGGGATTTCAGCTCAAAGTCAGCGGGCTCCAAACAGGGCAACAGGGTGAGGGGCATCAGAAGAAAGAGTCTGTGATAAAGCGAGGCAGGCAGAAGGCAGCCAGCAGAGCGGTAGCAAGCAACAGGGGATGGCAGCAGCTCTCTGTGTGTCCCTTTAGTCTACCCAGGCTGCCCACGGCACCCTCAATCCTAGCTTCACACCATTAATCCAGCATCACACCCTTCATCCCAGCATCACACACCCTCGATGTGGCCACCTCCAGAAAGCCCCACCTCTGACTGCATGAGGCTCGGGAGGACATCTGTGTACGAGTCCTAACGCTCTGCTTGCATATTTATCTCACCACGAACGGGTAACAGTGTGTGGACCAGGGAAGGTCCTGGGCCAACATTATGAGGAACACCATTCTGGATAATGCATTAGGCCCTTACTAGCTGCAGAAGTTGAGTCTTGTGGCAAGACCAGAGCTGGGCTTCTGGAGCACTTTAATCTGTCGGGATAGCTATACTAAAATACCACACTCTAGATAGCTTATGAACAATAGAAATTTTATCTCACAGTTCCAGAGGATAAGAAGTCCAGGATCGAAATAACCAGTGGCTTCTCTGCTTAGAGATGGATTGTTTTCTGGCTAATAGGTGGCTGTTTTTCCTTTGAAGGGCTCATGGATCTCTCTGGTGCATCTTTCACAAAAGCACTAACCCTGTTCATGAAGGCTGCACCTTTGTGACCTAATTTCCTCGGAAAGACCTCACTCCTAAATATTATCATACTGAATATTAAGAAAGCAACATAGGAATTGGAGGGGAACCCACAGAGTGCCAATATGCAGACTATGGCATGGAACAGGCAACAGAGGCCAAAGTAAGCATGTGAACAATGGAGTCTTGTATCTCCCTCTTCCTGTCAATCTCCCTGAACAATTTGGAATCATGACTCTCCTGCCTGGCTTTGAGGGGCTAAAAGAAAACTACTCAACCTCTCTCTGCTTCAGTTTGCTCATCTCTCAAATGAATTTTTTGAGCAAATGTTTCTTTGGATATAATTTCAAACTTAGAGAAAAATTGTTAAATTAATACAAAGAAATCTTCCTCTTCATTCAGATTACTTCTTTTCCCTTTTTTTCTCTTTCCTTTTTTTCCCCTTCCCTTTTACTTTTTCTTTTCTGAGCCATTTGAGAGTAGCATTCATCCATTACATCCACAGCATTTTTTTGAGGATTAAAGGAATTTAATACAAGTAAAATATTTAAAATACTGCCTGGCACACATGGTAAGCTCTCATAAAGCATTGCCTGTTGTGCTTGATTTTCAAAGGTCTTTCCAAACATCCAAAAGAGACTTCAAACTAGTCACTGGGGGCCACATCCTTGTAGAATTTCCAACACCCTCAGAGTCCACCACTATGCTCTCCCCCTTCTCAAAGATTTATAACAGATTCACTTATTTTCAAATGTGCTGGATTTGGCAAACTCTAAAAAATGTTTTCTAGGTGGTGTGTAGCTAGCCTTGAACACTGGAGTAAGTGTATTTGCTCCAAATTACTATGTTATTGAATCTGAAGAGACCTGGTTTTTCTCTTTTCTTCTTTTCTTTTCTTTTCTTTTCTTTTCTTTTCTTTTCTTTTCTTTTCTTTTCTTTTCTTCTTTTCTTTTCTTTTCTTTTCTGCTGTTCTACCATTAACATAGTACTAAATTGAGGAGGAGTGACTAGGAGACCAAACCTTTGCTCTTTCTCTTTGGGGAAATAATAAGAACACTGATTTCTAGGAATTCAAATATGACTTTTAGAACTAAATTCCCCTAAGCAGCCCAAATGCCTCCTATTTCTGTTACCCAATGTGTCTATGCTTCTGATTCAGAAAGAAAGGGCTGATAGGCACAATGGCTCCTCTCACCCTGGTGCTGGTTTCACTTTAAGGTGAAACAGAAATCTCCTTTCTCACATTCACCATGGGTTCTTTGCTTCCTGATTTCCTACTTCATCCAGATCCTGCTGTGCTGAATTGAATTAAGGGCAGAAAAAAAAAGAATACTGATTCGGCATCATCGTCATCTATACGGATTCAGCTATGGAAAAAGAACAGAAAGGCTGTTCAGTGCACATTCATTTTTAAAAAGCATTCTGCGTGAGTCATACACCAGAAAGAAAGCAAATCATAGAGGCATCTGGTATCCAGAAAGACCCATTCTTTTCTCTGGCCAGAATCTAGAAGTCGGGGTGAATTTCCCTGGTGACTCATTAGTCTTTGTGGAACATTCTAAAAAGGTCCAAATGTCTGCTGGGCCCTTTGGTCAGAATTACCAGGTGATCAAAACAAAGCCCACCATTGTCCCAGCAGAGTTTACTCCTCTGAACTTTTATGACTGACAGTGCTTGGGAAAGGAAAAGGAAGCAATGAAGATCCTTCTTTCACCCCAAGACAAATTATGTCTGTCTGTCTGGAGCCACCTTCGCCCTGCAGCCCTCCCTCCCAGGGAGATGAGGAATGTGGGATCCACGTATCTTCACGGCCCACACGAGTCCTCTGCTCCCCATCACTTAACGCCACACAGCTTGGTATTTGGGAATATGCTTTTGCATGACGCACGTATTTTATGCCCCGGGCTGACCTGTCAAGGCCTAGAGAGCCAAGGGCATGTCAATGACACCTTGGTTCCTTTCAGAGCAGGCCCAGAATGCACTGGATGCTGAGTAGATGTGAAGTCTGTTTCTCTTAAAGGTTTGATTTTTTAAAATAGGGAAATTATTTCCCCCACCTGTCAAACCTTTGGCTCCATCCCCAGCGGCTTGTGGCCAAAATGCTTGCCCCTCAGTGGCAGCAAGGATACACGCCCTCCTGACAAAGGAACCATTTCTGCTGCTGTCACAGACCCGGACATCTGAAGGAATCCATTCCACAACTGCATGTTTCTGTTTTGGTGCCTCCCTATTTCCAGACAGTCCAGAGAGATAAAAGACAGAGATAAGGACACATACTGAGACCAAACTCATTTAAAAATCTGAAGTTTGGTTCCCTAGTTTCCTTGAAATTTAAGCACAGAGGAAGGGGTACGTCTCAGTGGTGGAACACTTACTCACTATCCACAAGGCCCTAGGTTCATTCTCGGTCACCACAAAAAGTTAAACCTAGAACTACCACTTACACTCCAGCTTCTCTCCTGAGATTTGTACAAGAGGATAGAAAATATATGCCCATGCCAAGACGTAACACACGAACAATCACAGCGGTGTTATAACTGCCAAACAGTAGAGACACTTCAAATGCTCATCAGCTGATAAATGGGACAAACTTGGTCTTATCCCCACAATACGATGTTATTTGTCCATAAAAAAACAAAGCGTTAATACATACTAAGATGTGGCTGAACCTCAAACGCCACACACTACAAAGCCATTGAGCGAATGACGCCAGTACCAAAAACCACATATTGCACGATGCCGTTTACATGAAATGTCTGGACTAAGCAAATCCATAGAGACAGAACATACATTAGTGGGTGCCGCAGGCTGGGGAGTGGGATGCGTGGGTGGGGCAATGTGTGACTGTTAATCAGTACGGTGTGTCCTTTTGGAGTGCTAAAGACACCCTCGACACAAGTTATACCTTGGTACTGAGCTGCTTGGAAACTCATCCAGTGTGGTACTCAATGACGTTCGACACAGAAATTTAGTCCCTGTATTCACTGTTTGTTCGGCACTCAGTCCACAAGCTGGAACTCATTGCTGTCCGTTCCTCGGGACTCACTGCCCTTTTCAGCCAAAACAACTTGCTTAATAGCTGTTGCACTTCCTGGAACCAAGTAATAATGCAAGGACTGCGGTACCATGTGGAAGTGATGGCTATGCCTACCTACTGATACACTAAAATTCACTTACAAAAGTGAAGTTTATGGTATGCGAATTACATGTGAGTTTTTAAAAATCAAGTAAGGAATAAAAGACACAAATTATCATTAGTATTATTATTATTTTAGTTTTTTGAGACAGGGTCTGGCTTTGTAGTTCAGATTGGCCCTGAGCTCACCCTGGAGCCCAGGCGAGCCTCAAACTCAGCAATCCTCCTGAGTGCCGGGATTCCAGGCATGAGCCACCATGCCCCACACTGTGGTGTGTGGTACTGAGGGCTGGTGGGTGTGAGTCACCACTCCCGGCATTGTGGTATGTTGTCACCAGGGATCAAACTCAGGACCTTGCACTTGCTAGGTAGACACTGAAACCAGTGAGCTAAATCCCCAGCCCAAAAGACACGTTATTAATAACAGTGTTGATCAAAGCTAAGGAATGAGTCCAAACAAATCTCAGGGCCGAGGCTACCTTGCTGGCCTTGTTACTGCCACAGCTCGCCGTGACCCCTTTCTCGTGGTTTCCCTTAGAGCACAGCACACACAGCTCTTCTGAAACACAGTGGCATTTTAGTGGTATTTTTTAAAATACAGTGGTACTGCAGCACCAGTGCTTAGATCCGGACTAGCACCCTCACTGTTGGGCGAATATCAAGGGCGTTTTGGTCTAGCCCTCTATCTTTGCAAAGCCAAAGCCTCAAGGCTCTGACTGCCCTGCTTCCCCATTGCCAGTGATTGTTTCTGTCAAAAGCAATCATCTGTCTTTCATTTTAGTGCAGATGATACCCAGTATTATCCTTATCCGTCAAACAGTCAAGCTAATTGTTTATAAAACATTCAGAACTGCTTGTCACATAGCATTAACTAACTCAGTCCAAATAACACAGAACCCCTAGGTTGAGTACAGCCTCTGTGTAAAGGAGAGTCTTGGTGACATTTATGGGCACAAAGACTCACAAACACATGTCTTAGTCCAATAACCATCAAAACCTTAGGAGTGATGCCACTACTCAGAAACCCTGGAACTTCTCTTAAGGAATTTTGTTTTCTTTTTACTAGGATGGTGGTTGGATATTTGGAAAACATTTTTGGCCCTAAAAGGCTAAAGACTTGAAAATTTTGATCTTAAATGTTTGCCAGGGCACAAAGGCAAGGCTGTTTCCCTGCCTGTGCTGCAACTACTTGACCATGGAATTGCTTCTACTAAGTAGAGTTTGGACTTTGCCAGGTGCTTTCACAGAGTTTCCCCTTGGCTTTACCTTCCCTGTCTTGGAGGCAGAGCAGATGGAGTTAGTAGCTGTTGTCTGCAGAGCAGTTCAGAGACTTCCTTAGTCTGAGGAGTCACTCTTACTGCAGTGCACACACCCATGCTCTCCTTCCAGGGCACAGAGAGGACTGAGGTATAGCCTGGGCCAGAAGATGAATCTTCTTTTTTGAGACAGAGTCTCCCTTTGTAGTTCGGGCTGGCCCTGAGCTCACTATGTGGCCCAGGCAAGTCTCAAACTCAGCGATCCTCCTGCATCTGCCTCCTGAGTGCTGGGATGACAGGTGCAAGCCACCATACCTGGCATTGCGGTATGTGGCACTGACTGCTGGTGGGCACGAGTCACCACACCACCAGTATTGCTGTATGTGGTTAATGAGGATTGAACCAGGGACCTTTTGCTTACCAAGCAGTTGCTGGAACCACTGAGCCAAATCTCCGGACCAAGAAGAATCTTCTTGATCACCCCTGGATCAGCGCTTCTCTGTTCCACTGCTCAGCTACCCAAAGCATTTCTTACATTATGACATTCCTTACTGCAAGCCTTCGCTTTCCCATTGTAACTGGAGCTGATTGGAGGCACTGACTTTTGTTTTGTTTTGTTTTGAGACAGGGTCTCACTTTGCAGTTCAGGCTGGCCCTGCGCTCACTATGTAGCCCAGGCAAGCCTCGAACTCGGCAATTGCAGGCATTGACTTTTAAGAGATTGGTTAAATTTTCTAGTGGGCATCAAACATATGGTCAGCTGATACACATTAAAGAAGAAAAAATAGCATGAGGAGGGAGAGAAAAGAGAAGAGGGAGAAGGAGGGGAAGAAATAAAGCAGTAAAAGAAAGATGGGGAAGAGGAGGAAAGGGATAAAAGGAGAAGAGAAAAGAGAAGGAGGGGAGAGTGAAGGCAAAAAGGAGAAAGAGAAGAGGAGGGCTGAAAGGACAGGGAGAAAAGAAGGAGGGAGAGGAAGAAGAAAACAAGGAAGGGGAGGGAGGAGAGGGCCAGGTGAGCGTGAAGGCAAGGAGGAGGGGGAGGAAGAAAAAAGAAACAGAAGCAGAAGGAGGAAGAAAATATCCCCATTAGATCTCTCATCCCTGAAGGCTGTCACGGCCCAGTGGTCCCCTTCACCTCCTGACTTCTGACTCTATCGTAGAGCCTTTAGGTCTGTTTTCTGCCTTCTTCCTACCCCATAAATTCATCTCTCAGCTTCATTTTTTCTAGGCTCTAAAGTCATTGGTCTCTTTGGTGTACCAAAAAAAATTTATTGAGTAATTATAGAACATAAGTAAATGCATATAGCATTAGTAAACACATATGTTACTGCTGTGGTGAGGAAGGGTACATGGCAGCGTGGGTAAAGCCTTGGCTCCCTTGGTGTACCTGGGTCTAGTAACCTACTAACTTACTGTTTTCTATGACACCAGATGCTGGGTCTGAGCAGGAAGCCAACTGCAACTGCTGCTCTGATTATAAAATCACTGTTGACTGGCACTATCTCTCCAGAGCCAATATGTAAAATTACACTGCAGTGCTCGCTTCGGCAGCACATATACTAAAATTACACTGCAAACTAAAGAGTTTTTGCTCTCATCGTAGTACTTAGAACGGTTACCTATTTAGTTTTATAGATTCTCATGTAGATTATTTTTATAACATCCACAAGTTCACTTTTTGTGTAATCCTTCATTAGAAATGCAATTCCCAATTATACTATTCCTTATCTACTGCTTTTGTGGAACCATGCTCTCCGTGCTTTAGGGCAGCTTTCAGGAATGTGTACTCTCTGAATAGGCTCAGTTATATCATGGACGAAAACCCCAAGATTTCACTCATTTAAAACAACAAAGTTGAATCAGTCACATCCATGCAAGCTGATCCTCTTGGATTGGTAGGGACTCTTGTCCATGGCCCTCACTCAGAGGCCCAAGCTTGGCAGAGGCTTTGATAGGTGACATGACAAAAAAGACAGTGTGGCCATAAATCATAGGTCCATAAATCTTCCACCCAAGAGTGACACTGGCTACTTTCATCAGCCAAAGCAAGAGGCATGGCCATGCCCAGTCTCAGAAGAACGCAAATGCTTAGGACTAATCATAGTGACTACCAAGACGTGTTTTAAAGAGTAGATTCTTGTGTTCAAACATGTTTTATTGTTTTAGTTATGTTGATTTGGCTACCAACTAGCAACAGTCTATGAAATTAGAATAGATACAGATTTTGGCTTGTCGATCTACGTCTCAGTTCATCTGAAATATTAACCAAATAGATCGCTGGCACTTTAGGCAATGCCATAGAAATTAATAAAACAAAATCCTGCAAGTAGATCCCAAGTTGGGTATTTTGGCCCTGACCCAGAAGATACACCTTTCTTTCTGGAAAGGGCTGCATTTGGGGATTGGCTGTAGTTCCTTTTTCCATAAGGTCTGAATCTGTTAACCTCCATACCGCAGAGGGCTTATGTGTCATACCTGGCATTCGGTAGCAGCTGAATTAGCACTGATGTTTTGAGGGAGCTTTATTTTAACACATTTTGGTTAACAGGTGATTTTGTGGTTTCAACTTTACCTCTTTATTATTTTCATTTTCGACATCCAGCTTAGGGCTCCAAATCCAGACTTCAAAGTGTAAAAGTCCCAGACGTGGAAGGGCTAGGTGCAGGTAGAACAAACAGAGCTACCTCCAAGCATTCTCAGGAGATCAGAAGCCAGGTTCAAGGTCTTAGTATAAAGTGTATCCCAAGTATCAGCTCAACAAGAGTCCGGGAAGGAGTCCACTCTGGCAATCAACTCTGAAAATGAGCTCCTCTAATCAAGAAGTATTGAAAGAAGCTCAAATGAGTACTTGCTGTTAAGTGACATTAAAAGCAAAATTATCAAAGTCATATAACTTTAAGATGTGAATAGATGTAGAAAGCGAAAGCTTTATTAACCAGATTAGTTATTCTATTAGAGTTTCTGAATCCTTCAGCCATGCAGTTGGCTCCTACTTATGTTAGGATTCTGATAGGAGACAAATACTACATTCAGGTGGAATTCTGAAGATTTTTAATAATAGGGCTCTTCTCAGAGGTATAGTCAGGATTAAGGGAACCTCAACAGATCTTGGGGAACCCAAAGACAAGGAGTGACAGAAGGCCATTACCACTGCTGGGCCTGAAATTCAGAAGGCAGGAAATACTATCAGCAGAGCTTGCTGACAGCAGCAGCCACAGAAAGAGACAGTCCCACCAGAGCTGTGACCCTGGAGGAACATAGCCAGTGCAAAACCACACCAAGGCCTAGGAAGCGTGATAGTGAGTGGCCACAGGTCCTCCACCCCACTGGCCAAACTCAACTGCAAACCAAAGGGCAAGAGACTCTGGGCAAGAAAGGCCGCAGAGGCCAGTCCTGGAGCCGAGAAGAACCCGTCAGAGAACGGGGCTCTCACCACCTCATCTAACTGAGAGATGATTTTTGTCACTGCATCCAAATGTTCCCTCTTTTTTGCTCTATTTGAGCAGACCAGTTGCATTCTGCTTGTCCTCTCCTGACTACTCTCCCTCTAAAACTTCAATTCTTATTTTCACTGTTGAATTGAAGAAAACTATAGTGAAGGTCAAGTTTACAAATTAAAGTGTAAAAAAGCCAGTTGTTATCTGAGGAGCTTACAAGTTTACTACACAATTAGAAACTTATCCTGTAAGCAAGGAAGACAGTTACCTTTGTATTGTTAAATGGTCTTCGTTTTAAAGTAGTGTTAGGTTCCCAGCAAAACTGAGTGTAAGGTACAAAGATTTCCCAATATTCCCATCCCCAACACATGGACAGCTTCTCCCACTCTCAACATCCATCTAGAATGCTACATATTTTACAGTGGATGAATCCAGACTGGCACATGGGTATCATTCAAAGTCCATAACTTCCATTAGAATTCACTCCTAGAGTTGCATATTCTGTGGGTTTTGGTAAATTTATATAGACATGTTACCAGCATTATATCATACAGACCAGTTTCACTGCCCTACAAATCCTGTCTCTGCTGATTCATTCAGGTTTTAACTTTCAGACATTATGATTTTAAAAAAAATCAAAAGATTGCTCCCTTAACTTTTGAAATTCTAGTATGTTCTTGGCACACAAAACAGAACAAAAATTATAATACAGTAAATTATTGTCTAATATTATTGGGAAATGTATTGGTATAGCTAGAAGTATGTCTATAGACAGCAGAACTAATCTACCATTTGCTAAATATTTAAAATATATTTGCAAACAGCATGTCAAACAAATAGAATTAGTGATACATCAAAACACAACTTTATTTTAAATACATGTTCAGTGAGGATACTCTTCCCCAGTCCCTGAAAATAATGCTGACTTTTCTGGCCTCTTTAGGTCACAAAACATAGGCTTAATTCAAAGACAGAAACTGTTCAGCCCAAAGCATTACTTAACACCTACTGAAACTCAAGTTAGAGCAAAATCTTCCCTTCCCAAGCAAAGCCTGCTTCAAAGAGGGAACTGTGAGGGGCCATAGGGTGAGGTTGTCATCAACTTTCTGCTCCTATATTTCTTCTCCTTCAGTAATCGGGGTCTTGGCCTCTCTCAGGCTGGTAGAAAGGATGAAAGAAGGAGAAGAAGGAAGGTCAAGGTGAGTTTCTTTCTTGTGGATAGCTTTGCTCTCTGAGTGTTGCAAGGTCTTTCATGGACACTGCTAAGGGCTCATCAGAGGTCCCCTCTAGGGCTTTCTTGAATGAATGCTGCTTTCTGTCTCTCCGGCTGCGATTTCCCCACTCTTTTGTACTTGTCTATTGGTCTACTGTGTGCAGACTTATTTTGGAGCCTCTCATTCCCCCAATTATCCTTTGGGGTGGGAATGTGTATTAGTTAGCTTTTAGTACACAACAAATCACCCTAAGAATTTGTGCCTTAAAGAGAAAACACTGATGACTTCACAGTGTCTGTGGGTAGGAACTAGTTCAGCCCAAGTCTGGCTTACTTGGGTCCTCTGTTTCATATTCTCTCTCAAGGCTGGGGCCGCAGGCATCTCAAGGGTCACCCGCGCAGGAGCTTCCTCATAATCCCCTCACGAGGTTGGCATAAAGGGCAGCTGTTTGTGCAGAGAAGTCCTTTGCTGCTCTCTGGCTTTTGCCTGGAGATCGCCCTCTGTTCTCTGCTCGGGGGCCTCTCCAGCATGGCACCCTGCATCATCAAGGCATGCACACTGAGAAGGCAACAGAGTGCCCAGCGAGGGAGATGCCACTGTCTTTTGTAACTGAACCATGAAAGAGACATCCCATTGCATTGGTCATACGCCATCCACCAGACAGAAGTAGTTATGAGGTTCAGATCCTCTTAAGGGGTACAGATTACAGGAGGCAGCCACCCTCGAGGGTCATTATGAAAGCTGCCCATCAGAGATTCATACGGTTTGAGCTCATCTCTCAGGACCACCCACAAAAGGTCCATGGGAAACACCCAAGAACATCGTCGTTCCTGACAAGCACAGGAACTAAGTAAGTATGTCAGTCTGGCCTCTCTAGCTTTTAAGTGTGCACAGGAAGCAATCCCTGACCACTCCACTCGCAGTTCTGCCCAAGGAAACACAATGACCAATCACCACAGAGCCCTCACAATGGCTGCTTCCTGTTATTCATGGTCTCATGTAATTTGTACCCTCTGAGTGCTGTAGCATTGGATGGCTTTTATGGCATCTGTATATGACAGTCTGTTTCATACTCACTTTAGCAGCACACTCTGTCTTAGTTACTTTTCTCTTGGCTGAGACAAAATATCCAGTACCCAAAGTAAAAGGGGAAAAGGTTTATTTCGCTCACAGAGGTTTCAGTCCATAATCAGCTGATTCCAAGGCAGGGTGCCATATGACAGAGGAGTGTCACAGAGGAGAAACAGTTCATGGTGCCCACATGGTAACAAAAAACGACAAGGGACCTTAACAGTGTCTTTCTGCCCCTTGCTTCTTATCCAGACCACCAGGATTAGGTGGTGCCCAACCAATCAGTGTACTGGTTTAACAATAACATGCCCTTAATCCCAGCATCACACATAGATTCAGCCACCTCTGAAAAAGCCACCTTTGACCACGTGAGGCTTTGAGGAAATATCCAGACCCAAACCATAACACACACACATATTGTGCCTCAGCTGAAACTGAGATGAACAACCTCTATACATTTATAATCACCCTTCTTTGATGGTCCAAAGGACCTTTACTAGTTTTAAACTCTTTGTCACTTTGGTCATCCAATTTCAAGGTCTTAAAGGGGAAGAAATGCATAAGCTACTACTTTATTTAACGAGAGCTCAGTTTTCACAGTAAAATTATACCTATGAACTTATCACTAATAATTCATTTTAAGATGCATGAATATATTCTTTCTCTTTAATAGATCAACCTTTTTTAGATGAATCATTCTGAGATGCAGACATTATCATACTTTCTTTTTCTGACATACTCATTTCACAGAATTTATAACAAAATCTTCTAAAAAACAAAAGTGTAGAATGGAATAGCACTCACAGCCCATACAGTGCCCTTTTTGTCCGAGCTCATTTTATCATGCCTATAGTACAGCTTCTAAAGCACTTAGTAAATCCATTTATTTTCTAACTGCACTGGTTTCCTAGAATACTAACTTAAAATACTCATTATCAGTAGGCCTGGCTGTTTCATTGTGAAGTCGTAAGAGCCAGATTTTTGATATCCACGAATGCAGAAAGTCATTCCTGGAAGAACATTATCCTGGTTTATAAAGTGACATTATTTCATTTATCATTCCCAGGTACTTTATTGTCAGTGTCATGGGGTTTGGCTAGAGGCAAGAAAGCTAGAATTCCTTTTTATTTATTTTTTCCATGAATAAGAAACAGACAAAGAGATGAACTGTTCGCTATGTGGTGGTGAATACTGAATTTATGACAGGAAATATGCTAAGAAGCAAGTAGACAGAAGAGAGCATCAAGCTCAGAATATACAGAGGAGTGCCTGGAACAGAATAGCAGGGAAGGTCCAAAGAAGAGGTCCAAAAAATAATACAAAAACTCCAGAAGACATCGTCTTCCAAGGCTCAGTGAGAGCAAGTGCCACAGAGAGGAAGATTATTCCTATGGGTAGGGGTAACATGGAGGTTACCCCAAATGAAGGGTGCCTTGAACTGTGAAGAACCCATCAGTGTTCATTCTCTGAGGCATTCCCCAATGACCTTGGAAGATTTCAGTATCTTCTCCTGGAGCTCAGCAGGAGTCAAACTTGAGTCTCGTCTCATGCTAGTTACAGTGAGTCTACAGGCTTCTTTATAAGTCCACAAATTTCTTCTGGAAAACAGTTTGAAGCAGGACTGCTGTCTTTCCATCTGTATGCTTAGTACTCACAATACAGTGAATATTCATCAAATATTTGTTGAATAAATTTGCAAATAGATAAATAAATAGAAATAAGGTACAGGGCCGGAGATTTAGCTCAGTGGTTCCGGCACCTGCCTTGCAAGTGCAAGGTCCTGAGTTCGATCCCGGTGACCATATAGAATGCTGGGTGTGGTGACTCACGCCCACCAACAATCAATACCACATACCACAGTGCTGGATGTGGTGGCTCACGCCTGTAATCCCAGCACTCGGGAGGCAGAGACAGGAGGATTGCTGAGTTCGCGGCGGCTTCCCTGGGCACCATAGTGAGCTCAGGGCCAGCCTGAACTACAAAGCGAGACCCTGTCTCAAAAAGCAAAAAGCAAAAAAAAAAAAAAAAAAAAGAAAGAAAGAAAAGAAATAAAGTACAGAGAAGTCTGAATTTAAAAGATCAAAGAGAAGATTCAAGAGAGGAAATTTAGTTAGTATCCCCAGGGACCAAAAGCCCCCAGGTCTTTGGCTTCTACTGAGTCATGGCCATCAGCCTGCCATCTGCTACTCAACCTTTTTGTTTTAGTACTTCAAAACTTAACTTTTTATCCTGCTTTCAAAATCTACACTTCACTACATTTATCTCCTTTGTGTATGCATTTAGTCACTAGCTCTTAACCGGACTACCTTCCTTCTATTTCCTTTCGCCTCCTCTCTGTTTGATCAACACTCAGTTACTCTTTGTCCTCCATAACCTGATGTTTGACTCTTCCCTCCAAGCCCCACATTTATGACACTGCAAGAGACATTTCTTCTCTACCAATGCTCCCATTACTCAGGAGCTCTTCTGCTCCTTTGTCAGCTTGTTCTCCAGCAGTCATCTACAGAAGGTAGGGAAGGTGAACTTGGCAGAGAAACTGACTTGCGTACCTTAGAGAAAGTGCTTCCTAAAAGCAACCCTAATATATGAAGACCTTTTAAACATTCATTGGTCATAAGAGTTTGAGAAGACTGAGAAGAATGAGGATGGACATAGAAGAAGAGAAAGGAAGGATAAAAGGAGAGAGGAGGTGAAGGAGAAGAGAAGAAAGGAAATAGAGAATTATTTTATTGTAACGCATTTCTTATCTAACAACAGCTTGTAGAAAAGAGCCCAACTGTTCAATTTTGTTAGCTACTTCTCAACCCATGGCTGACGTGATACCTTCCTTCCGAAGCTCTCTTTCCTCTCCTCCATGATACTCCCGATCCTAACTTATCTACTGCTTCTCAGTCTGCTTTGCAGAGTCCTGTTCCTGAACCATCTTGCTTGTGTTTCCCCTCGCCTTCTCTTCTATGTGCTTTTCTTAGATCTTCATCACACGTTGGTTTCAGCCTTCCCTAGGAAAATGTCAATAATTTCAAAGCCCACATCTTCAACTTCGATGTCTCCTCTGATTCATGGGCCCAACAACATTTTGGCGACATTAACTTGCACATTTCGGGGTCACTTGGAACTGAACATACCTGTTACTGAACTCGTCATTTACCCCAGTTCTGTTTTGTATGATGTGTAGAGACTGGTATCATTAGTCACCATAATGGCCAAGTCATAGTCTGAACTCACACCTTCACTGGCTACATGCATGCATGCTGCTAAGTCAGTTTCTGCTAATTTCATTGTCTGAATTTCTCCAGAATCCTTCCAGTTATTGCCTCTATTCATTCCTCTGAGCTCTTGTAATACTTACCGACTAAGCTGGGTTTCCTGCTCTTGGCCCTCTGATCTATTCTCCTAATGGCCTCTGTGATCTTTCTAAAACACATCTTCATGTTACCAAAACACATGTTACTGAAAGCATTTTAGCACCTCCCTGTTGCACATTATATAATGCCAAGTTTCACGAAATCTAAAAGGGCTGTAACCTGGTCCTTCCTTCTCTGTGGCCCTTCATGTTCTCTGCACTCCATCCAACAGCTGTTTCCCGTTGCCCAAATGCACCATGCCTTATATATTCTGGGATTTGCCACGCTTTCCCTGAACCTGGGATACAGAGGTGCTGAGAACACTGTGTTGGAGGAGCAAATGCTTGAATGTGAAAGGTTGTAGTTCTTGATGTTTCTGATTTAAAACAAACACACAAGTCAAAAAATAAATCAATAAAATAACCTATTTTATTTTTTGCTCTTGTCTAAGAATACATACATTAACATTATTTAAATAATGCATTATAAATATGGTTCTGTCATTTCTGCTGCAAGAGACTTTATCTTAATTCTGTTAGTGTAATTCAATTTTGCTTCCTTTTTTATTAAGCTGCATTTATTATATGGAGGTTTTATGGTCCTCTAACTGTATGCTTGTTGCTTCCTTGCAAATTATATTTTCCAAATATCTGCTCTTCCTAGAACTATTTTTTTCTATTAGAAGCCAGTTATTACTTTTCCAAGAATGGCAGAGTAAAGCTCAATTGCTTGTTTATAGTAGAGAAACCCTAGAGATTTTGAATTTATATTTCCCCAGATCCCTGTTCTGTAATAATGCAGCATTCTTATTTTGACCAAACTTTAAGACTTTTGCCTGCTTCCAAAAATGGGTGTGCATGCATTGCTTGAATCAGTAAAATATGCTGATGTTGTCCACCTACAATCTTAATGGCCACTCCGAAAAATACTAAATGCCTGCAGAACCTCAGGGCATAGGAGCTTACATTCCCTGTTCGAAAGTTCACCACCTACCTTTGATAAATACACTCACCGCCAAGACCAAAATTTCTTCATTACACAGTTCACTGGAAAAATAATCCTATGTTTGTATCAAGACACTTCATATAAAGCTGGCTCAAGTTTGTTTAAGCAAAACAAGAATGTTTCAAAAGGATGCAGTACTGGGCAGCCCAAGGATCATCAGGAAGGCTAGATCAAAGCAAACTCATCTATTTCCTGCAAGTGTGTGATGTCAACAGGAGGCCTTATTTCTCTGGATTTACAATTTCGTTTGAGTTTGTTCTTGGCTCTTTCTTCTAAGTGACTCTTCTCCATAGGTTCTGATGCAGAAATTCTGCCAGATTCTGCATATACTTATTCCAGTTATATACTAAAGAACCAACCCTGCTCTGCCCCTATCCCTGGAGTTTCTATGGGGTGGGCATGGCTAAAAAAATTCTATTTAGCCAGGCGTGGTGGCTCACGCCTGTAATCCCAGCACTCGGGAGGCAGAGACAGGAGGATTGCTGAGTTCACGGTGGCTTGCCTGGGCACGATAGTGAGCTCAGGGCCAGCCTGAACTACAACGTGAGACCCTGTCTCAAAAAGCAAAAAAATATATATATATATTTTGAGCTGAAGAGGACCTCAGCGCTTGTGATTTGGTTGCACTAATTTTTGTATCTTGCTCTCTCACTGATGAGATATGAGTTAATGCTACAGTGATACCACAACCTAGCAAATCTAGATGCTGTCATTTGTGTCATTCTGTTATTTTATGTACAACTAAAGAAATGCTGACAACTGACTTATGACATGCTAAAGGGTAGGTTTCAAAAATACAAAGAATAAAACCATCATGTAAGATTTAAGCACATATTGAAGAGTTCATTCTGCACATGAATTAACGAGAGAGTAAGAACATTAAAACCAACCCAAAGAGTACTTGAGAAGCTAAGCAGATAGAAGTGATTTACAGGATTGCTGGGTCCAATTTAAATAAAACAAAATAGTTGTTTAGTCAGACAAGGCTACACACATAATCATCAGGCTTATCCATGTCACTGGACAGAAATTATTTCCATTTCTACTGGACATAAAACTATGAACAGAACTCTTTCCTCACAAAGTTGTAAAATAAATGAGTAAATAGAAAATCAAACCCAGTGTAGTATCTAATCATCTGATCATCTCTTTGTCTGCTTCCAAGTCAGGAATGATATTCTGACAGTTTCGATGCTTTCAAACCATTGACAGTTCTAGTGGAATTTAGAATAGAGTTTAAAATAGAGTTCTATCATGTATCAGGCTCGTATATAAATAAAAAGGAATATGTTAATAAGTTAGAGAGTTCTATGTGTTCATATTCAAAGTCAAACTCTTATAATACATTTTTTAACTCAGAGCCATAAAAATTTACACTTTTTTCCATACATTATTGTTCTCTATTCCATCAAGACTATTGGTAACATGGCTTTTCTTTTAAGCATTCTTCTCTTTCCTCTGGAATTTTCTTCTAAATAGATGACACTTACTCTACAGTTTTTGATAGTGGAGCCTTCTTGATATTCTTCAGGGGCCAATAGAATATTATGAAGCAAAATTAATGATCATAGTCAGTCTTCAAAGCATTTTTTAAATATATTTTCTTTGGTGGAAAGTTTATTCCTTAAATGACAAAGTTTAGGAATGGACAGTCAATGACAACCACACCAGCACTGCTTCTTGGCTGAGAGAGAAGGTAAGACATCTTTAATTGTTAAGACACATTCCAATTTCAGATGCTATAAATCTAGATATATGGATTAGAAATTGGTGAAACATAGACAACTCTGGCTAGAGAAACCTAAAAAATGCATGTGTGGGCCTGAGATTTAGCTCAGTGGTTCTGGTGCCTGCCTAGCAAGCGCAAGGTCCCTGGTTTGATGCCTGGTAACCACATACAACAATACTGGGCATGGTGGCTCACGCCCACCAACAATCAGTACCAATGCCAGGCTTGGTGGCTCAAGCCTGTAATCCCAGCACTCAGGAGGCAGAGGCAGAAGGACTGCTGAATTTGAGCCTTCCCTGAGTTACATAGTGAGCTCAGGGCCAGCCTGAACTACAAAGTGAGACCCTGTCTCACAAAAAGAGAAATACATGTGTGAGTGTGTGTGTGTGTGTGTTATGTTTTTAGTTTGTATCATGTGACTGGATTGTTTATACCTGTACAGGTATCAAAATTAAGGACTAAATGAGACAGAAATTGTTAAGGATTCTTCAGTTTACATTTTCCTCTATTTTATTTTCTATCTTGTTCCACTCACTGAATTTTAGCTGAACAGTGGACTAGCTACTTAGACATTTTCCAGTATCTCTTACTGAAAGGCATGCTCGTGTGAGTAAATACCAGAAGATATAAGCAAAAGTACTATTTACATTACCTCATTTTTTAAGGAAGGATTGTGCCCTCGACCTATTGTCTTGGCTAATTCTCTGATCTAGAAGGAGCACATGGTGCCAGGAAGTCAGGTTGGCTCTTGGAAATGAAGCCGCCCTCCACCATTTATAAACAAAAAAAGGAGAAGGAAACAAATCATAGGGCGACTCCACAGGGGAGAACATTCCACCTTCCTTGTCACTCAGGAGAGTAGTATATTGTTTGCATTGTTCTTTTTGTTTGTTTGTTTGTTTTGTTTTGTTTTGTTTTGTTTTTTGAGACAGGGTCTCGCTTTGTAGTTCAGGCTGGCTCTGAGCTCACTATGTAGCCCAGGCAAGCCTCGAACTCAGCAATCCTCCTGTCTCTGCCTCCTGAGTGCTGGGATTACAGGTGTGAGCCACCACGCCCGGCTGCATTGTTCTTTTTTAGGGCCTCTTTGTTATAGCAGCTCATCTACTTGCCCATATGCTACATTAATACTCCAAGTCATAGACATATAACTGTTTTTCCTAGAACAGGTGGAGCTACTCTCATAACTCAAGGGAAGGGACTAGGTAACTCTAAAATGAAGTAGTCATGAAGAGCCTTTTGGAAGCTAAAGGCAGAATATTATGGGCTAGATCAAAAAGTCCCTTAAAAGTCTCATGTGTTCAGAGGTGAGACTGGGAAAGATGATTGCATCACGGAGACACTTTACTCATCAGTAGATTAATCCACTACTGGGTATAGTTGAAGGTGCTGTTAAGAGGTGCATCTTGTTAAGGGTGGACGCTGAAGGCATGACCTGGAAATGGGTATTCTTGTCCCTGACTTCCTTCTCTCCAGGCCACAAGCTGCCCTAGGGTGAGCAGCTGAACTCTGCCATGCTCTTCCATCATGCTAGTCTGCTATGGAGTCAACCAATCATAGACTGAATCCTCTGAAAACCAGAGTCTGCAGAATCATGCAGGTAGAAATCCTCCTAAATGACTGGTTCTCAACTCTGGTGATTTTTGCCTCACAGGGTTATTTGGCAATATCTGAGAACATTTTTCACCATCACAAGGAAGCCAGTGTATTACTGGTATTTAGGAAGTAGAGGCCAGGGATGCTACTAAACATTCTACAAGTCATAGGACAGCTCCTGCAGCAAAAAATTATCCCAGCCCAAAATATCAGTAAGGCTGAGGCTAAGAAATGCTTTCCCAAAGCAAAAGCAAGATACAGATGTGGTTAGGGACAAGTCTCTGGCACCATTTTAAAAGGGACAAGGTACAAAACTTGGAAGATTTTAAAACTCATACACATAAGCAGAGACCATGCCATTATTATTTTAACCGATTTATATATTTGAATATTTTTAATTTCACTAGTGAGCTCCCTTTCCCACATTTAACATGCTAATTAACAAGTCCCAAGTTTTACCAGGGAAAAAGGTTTTCTGACATCAGTGTCCCAATTAGTAAAATTCAGGCTGTTGATTAAACTGTAGACAGCAGAAAGCACAGGATGTTTAGTATTTAAGAAGCAGGAAATATTTCAGTTAAGTCAGAATGTCAGGCCCCTGCAGGAGGCCTACGAATAACATTAGGCTGGTAAGGTGAGCTGGTACAAGAAAAAACAAATTTAAATGGGTTCCTGGGTAACCGGTCCTCGCAGTGAGTACACAGTAGGCAGTGAGTAATCAACTCTGACCACCCTCCTTTCCCACCCACGCAGGGGGACAAGAAACACTAGCAGAGAACAGGCATGCTTGCCTCAGCGCTGTCATCTTGACCGGGAGATGGGCACACCTTGTCTATTCTACAGAGCTGCATGATTCACTTCCTAAGTAAATGGTGAGGCTCTCTTTTTATTTAGCGCAAATCCTGCCTGGAGGGTTTCTGAATCATTAAAAATCCTATACATTCTTCTGCACAGCTTCTCTGTAAATGTTCCAACAAGGGAGAAAAATTTTAGAACCTTCAACAAACAAAGTTTTATATATCCTCTAAAAAAGAGAAAATATATCTTTATGTACTTAGATATGTAGGTGTCATATCTTAAATATTTCCTCTGAACTGATCAAACGCTACTTATTAAAGAAAGTTATTTAATCACTGCTGTCAAATCAGGATGCAAACATCAGACAAATTTGGAGTGGGAAAGTCACCTTAAATATATAGCTTTTCACACCCATATAAAAAATCCTCTACTCCAAATTGAAAAAATTTTATTACATAATCTGAAAAAGATCTGAACTTTCCAGCACATAAGCCTACTAATCACTTGG